>JAPDEL010000036.1:0-287669 GCA_027569095.1 Aspergillus conjunctus | reverse complement strand
AAACCCTTACTTATCCCTTGGGTAAAACAAACATTGCAATAAATGTTTGAAAATCCCCTTTTTCCAAATTCAACGGTTCCCCCGCCAAATTTTCTATAAACGCATAATTTCTCGCCGGACATACCGGCGGTTAAATTTGTTTTCCCCCCCCCCCCCCAAAAAAACCCTTTTTTTTTTTTTCCCCCCCCCCCCCCCCCCCCAAAAAGCGGTAATAACTAAAATTTAAATGTTCAGAATCCCTCACCACCCCTTCAGCAAAATACCTTACCGGCTGGTCCTGCGGCAAAGAAACCTTGCGGTCGGGCCACTTCGATACCCTTAAGGGATCCTACTACGTCAACTGCGCCTTCTACCAAGATCCTACCCTGCAAGGTCCCCCCGCAGAAAACTTCCCCGATTTCCCGGAATACACGGCGCCGAATGTCTGGCCGTCTGCCGAGCGCATACCCACGTTCCGGACGAGCATTGAGGAGCTCTGCTCGCTGATCATCGACACGGCGATTCTGGTTGCGCGCGCATGCGATCGGTACGCGAGTGCTAATATCGAGGGGTATCAGGAAGGGTATCTGGAGCATGTGGTGAAGAGCAGTCTGACGACGAAGGCACGGTTATTGCATTATTTTCCGGCCGAGTTTGCCTCTCCCACTACTTCTGAGGCTAAAGAAGATGGAGATGATGATTGGTGTGCCACGCACGTCGACCATGGATGTTTGACGGGGCTCACGTCGGCAATGTTTATCGATGAGTCAGCGAGCCCTCCCTCTGAGGGATTATCAGAGGGAGGAGAAGGAGGGAGTCCTCTTCCTGAGCTTGCGCAGTCCCCGGACCGCAAGGCGGGGCTGTACATCCAGTCGCGAACAGGCCAGGTGGTCAAGGTTAATATTCCCAAGGACTGTCTGGCCTTTCAGACTGGGGAGGCGCTGCAGCTTATCACGCGAGGCAAGTTTCGGGCTGTGCCGCATTTTGTGAAGGGGGCGAAGACATCGGGGACGCAGAGGATTGCGAGGAATACGTTGGCGGTGTTTACGCAGCCGAATCTGGGAGAAGAGGTGGAAGCTGGGAAGACGTTCGCGGATTTTGCGAAAGAGGTGGTTGAGAGGACGTATTGATGGATGATAATGCCTTTGGAAGGAGCCTGAAACGAAAAAGGAAAAAAAAAAATGAATAACGAGAGCGTTGGGTGTTGGGATGAAAAGATCCTAATGTGTTGTTGACGGACCAATCTTGATCTTTGCCCCGATCCGAGGGATATCAATGTAGACTCTCTTCAGAGCTGGCATCTCTCTAATGGACTCATTCAGGTCCTCTTTAGTGAAGTCGTACGTTGCACGGTCAGTCCCGTTATAGTTTAAAGATAGAAGCTCCAGCGTTGCGCCATGACGCTTCTTGAGGGCCTCTAAGTGGCCTCTCATTGGAAGCGCAAGAGGTTCACCAAGGAGACGCTTGACCTCAATATCGTGATCGTAATTCGACCAAGTGAATTCCGTGAGGGGGTTCAAAACCATCAGGACCTCTGGAGAGAAGATAGCATCCCAGCTATCGTAGAGTAGACGGTCACAGACCAAAGATTGAAGAGAAGGTAGTTGTTCCTGGGCTAGGCCGAAGATCAGATATTCGGCGGTCATGTAATTCGACAGGCAACCCGTGAGATATAGATGTTGCAGATTGGGGAACCGGGATGGCGCGGGCTGGAGCACGGGGTAATCGGCCCGGGTTGGCTGCTCACACCACAGACTTATGTAAAGCCAATTATCGTAAAAGTCAAGCTCGAGAGAGCGCAGGTTGGAAAGCTTCCTGAACGCTTGCTGGAAAGCAGGATGTGTACCTCGGTAGTCCGTCCAAGACGGGGAGGAGCTGTCGAAGGATCCCTGAAGAGATAGAGAAAGGAGGTCTTCCGGGAGATGTTCAAGGAGAGCTACTTCCAGCTGCAATTCCGGCTCACCGGCGGAGGAACCAGTCTCATCGGTAAAGGGGGAGACAGTCCTCTCCATACCAAAGAGATTGGCGGCGAAATGTCTTAATTTTTGGATTAGATTTCCATGTTTAAGAGACATGATCAACCGATCCGCCCTCTCAGCGTCCGGGCTATAGAATTGGACGAGCCGAAAGATGACCTCGTAGGTGATTGCTCTCAAGGTTTTGCGGCTAAGCATGAGTGGTAAGGCGCTTTTGCTGACGCTCCGTTCAGGAGGAGGCCTCGGATGAGGTCTGTCGGTGAGGATATAAGGATCCCATAGTTTGGGGACTTGACTGGGTTTCTGCTGCTCGCCAAGTTCCAACGCGGTTTCGATGATCAGCGTCAATATCTCATCAGGTAGTGCTTCGATGCGGCTCACCGTTCTGGGTGAGCGCTCGTCCGAGATATCCTTGTCAGATATTTGAGAATTCTCACAGGCTGGAACTCTCTCTGTAGTTGTGATTGTCCGAGAGTTTGTCGGTGATCCAGAACCCCAGTATCGTGGGATGGCTGTGAGGGGCCAGGAAGGGTTTCCATGAGCTGAACGCCGTTCATTTTATCCTGTGCCAGCAAGAGATAAAAGAAATACTCGCGTATGAACCGAGACCCTAAAGACCATGCTTTGATCGCTTGGCCTGTGGCTCATCTTCAGGCACGTAATCGCCTCCTTCCGTTTCTTCTGTGCCACCTCGCTCTTCTAGACGGGTTGTGAAATCCTCTGTGTCGCTCTCTTCTGTCTCTTCCTCATCCTCGTCCGCCCCTTGTTCCTCTTCACCTCCGGTTTCCATTTCCTCCTCTTCCGATGACTGACCGGAACCGTCTTCGGCGGAGCTCACTGGATTGCTGGTATCCACACCCCCAAGACCAATGCTGACAAGCTTGCTAAGTTTTCCCACTTCCGCGAAGTTAGAGCGCGGCTTGGTAGATGGCCGACCTAGTTCACCTGGATTCTTCGCCTCTCGAATATCGGCTTGGCTGGCCGTACCATCGATCACCTTAATATTAGCTCTCCACATCTTAACATCGCGTGTGTCACTGTAGTGACCAACATCCTCGCCATTCAACGAGTCAATATCAAGTGTTTGAGTGCGGAAGTCACCCCAAAACCAATGCTTGCCCTCTGGAATTCGCTCGTCGACATGTCGAGAGTATTCTCTTGCGCTCAGGACACCATGCAGGTCGAAACCTAGCGAGAGGGAGCCATATAGAAGCTTCATAGCGTCTGGCTCGTAGCAACGACCAAGAATCATATCCTGGGAAATATCCACACTTAACCCAGCATGAACTTCGTACCATTCTCCATAGCCACTCATACCAACATTGTTGAACACACCAACAACCTCTTTAAGTGAGAGAGCTCTAGCTGGCTGCTGATTGGTGTTTGAGGCCCGTGCTCTTTGTCGATTAGGCGTGTATATCTTCCCAGAAACGCGAACCTGGTATCTCTCCGCTAGTTGTTTTGATTGGATCTCGCCGTCACATTGGATGAGCTCAAGCCGAATCTCATCAATCACCATCACATCTAAAGCAGTGGTGCTGGGGTTGTCAATGTTGTAACCCTTGGGTTTTAAACGAATAGCATCCCCAATAACAAGAAGTTCAGCTCCGACATAAATTCCTCGGCAGTATACTGAAGCATTCGGCCATTCACCACGGAAACGGCATTTGTCAAGCAGACTGAACGACGACATGACTGTCATTGCGTATGCAATGGAGGGATGTAAGCTTTCCGGTGGAACACCCTGTAAGAAAAGTTCATATGCATTAAAAGGCTTAATGCATTTTAGAGGTACATAACTGTAATGCAATGAGTAGCTTTTATCAGAGCTGTTGGGGTCAGGGAAAGTTTCCACGCGGAAGCCAGAATAATTTACGCCCCATTTTTTCGGCGTCGATTCGACAATATCTTGAAGTACGGTCTCCTCGGTAGGAATTTGGCCGATAACACCCGCTCGCCATTCAGGGGTCTTCCGCCATCGATCTTTGACAGTGGAGTATATATGTAAACATTGTTTCTCTGGGTTCCAAGCCAGCTCTCCTTTGAAGTCAGGAGTCCAAAGCACGAGCTCCCCTCGGCGGGGTAGATATGAAGGCTGCATGTCCATTTTCTCAAAATACTCGTCGATGGTTGCATGTTCAGCGCGCCAGTCCATGCTCGCTGGTTCTGTGATCGCTTGCTCCATATTACCGAGTTGCTTAAGTTTCATAACTGCCAGTTTGAACACATCCGGGGTGCCTTCACTATCAACGATTGTTGGGCCCGCTGGTGGCCGTCCAGGAGGCCGACCCGAAGGCCTGATCAGCGTGCTCCCAGGGGGTCTTCCAGGAGGCCTCCCCGCGGGTCTTCCTGCGGGTCTTCCGGGTGGCCTCCCTGGTGTTCCTGGAGGCCTTCCGGGCGGCCTCCCTGGTGGTCGCCCAAGAGGTCTTTCTGATGATTTCACGACTGGCCGTCCGGCAGGTCTACCAGGTGGTCTACCGCGCCGTACTCCCATCGCCTCATCTAGAATAAGCATAGTTGTTAGATTTTTTTTTTTTAAAAAAAAAGAAGGACCTATTTAGAAATTTCAAACCTTTTCGACGCTTTTCCAGTTTGTCACAAAGGGTGCATGTACATTTTTTGGTTCCCCCCTTCATCAGGTAGGAAAAATGTGGGTAGAACTGCTTTGTGGACCAGAAATATTGACCAACTGGATGGCCATAGAGAAATCGATCCCGCTACGTGTAAGAGATTAGGTCCAGTCAGATGTAAGATGTGTTCCCTCGACCAACTCACAGCATCCGGGTTTGATTCCCTTTGCCTATCAAAGACGGCATAACCTTCTGGTAAGCTGTCAAGGACATAGGTAACTTCTTGATTTCCAGATAGCTTGTTAGATATACCATGAAATTGATTAAATAGATCGAAAGCGAAAAAAAAAAGCGAAACGGGATATAACCGCAAAGTTTGTTGGAGCAATCCCCAGTCCAGATATGCTGTTGTTTTGGGCGAAAGTGCAAGACGCTCATTTCATGGAAGAATCAAGCCTCCCAGCCTCCCAGCCAGTAACACGAGTATGGGGCATTTCAAAGGAGAAAAGAGAGCGAGAGAAAAGTTCATACATACTTTCTTCATGAGCCCCATTCTCTTTCAACCACATTTCCGCCAGCTTTGCTCGGTAGAAGGTATCATCTGGTCTCTCATATCGTGCTTCTGTGGGCCACTGTGATACTTCACCATCGCTGAATGACCGATCGATAGGAATTACCACGACATCATTCCCTGACTCTTGCATGGAATCCATTCTTAGAGTCTAAATTTGTGGTAATCAAGGATGAGAAGCACCGCGAGGCTAGAATTGGAAAATCAACCCCTGACTGGGAAATCCTAGCCTTATCAAAGATAATAAGATAAGATTATAAACATAGCTGGCAAAATTTATGGTGGGGGGGAATTGTTCTCATGTTGCGTGCAATATGTTTATTCAGACAATGAAAGTGAATGGATGAATGGATCTGTTACTCGGGATGCGGTCATGTGACCTTGACATGCATGTCAAGGTCAAATTCTAGAAATGTACCATCGTCCTGTTTATAGAATATGCAAGTAGAGAATGAAATTCTCATTCAATATTAAGAATATCAAGTTAAATATCAAAAAGCTACATTTCAATCCGAGCCCCCGGGGCTAAAATCCCGGGCATCTATATTGTACCAAGCACTGCCAACTTCCATATCTGAACGCGCACAGGGACTACTCGTTGCCAGTAGCAGACAGTTCCACTACCTCGTTCCCGGTAATACTGGATTCTTCCTCGTACGGAGGAGATGCGATTTCCCCTTCGTCGGCCCAAACCTTTCCTAGCTCGAGCTCGATTTCTTCTCGGCGCCGCTTCCACTCATCGACCTTATCAAGTCGCTTCCGGATCTCTTGGAGCTCCTTCTCCACACCTAGCTTCTCCTTTGCTGTACCAATCCTCTCAAATTCCCACTGCTCATCTTCAGATCCAAGGCCAATTGTGAGGTTATAGGTGTGATATTTCTTTAGGGAGGCGCGCGTCGAAATCGTGATGACTGTGATACCTCTCTCCTTTGCTTGCTCGTATAACAGTCCTTCAACATCAGAAGAGACCGCGGAAGTCCCTTCATCGAGGAATGCATAGCGGGGTTCGTGGTAAAATGTACGTGCTATGGCCATTCGTTGTTTCTCACCACCACTCAGGACATCTTTCCATTCTTTGCGCGAGTCCCATCCACCCTCGCGAGCAGGCAGGTAGCCCAGACGAGCATCTTCCAAGATCTTCTGGAGGTTGGCATCCGAGACACCTGCGTCCCGCATGTCGATCTCGGTGTGAGGGTAGATGACCTGATCACGAAGAGTTCCCACGCTTAGATATGGCCGTTGAGGTAGGAACATAATTCCGTCAACCCCAAATCCTCTTGGACGACTCACAAGTCCGCGGTACACGGGCCACAGGCCGGCCACGATACGCGCGATAGCAGATTTCCCAACACCATTCGGCCCAGAGATCAGAAGATGATCCCCAGAGTGCACGACAAATGACAGGGATTCCAGAAGCTCGTCACCACCACGAGGATAAAGCGCTGGGGCAACGACTGGGACTTGTTCCAGACGTACGCCATCAAATCCATTGTGGATAGTTCCTTGGGCATCATCTAAAGAGTATAATTCTGGCTGGGACCCACGTGGAGGGTAGTAGGCATTTGCATGAACCCTATGAAGAGTTGAAATGAGACCGTAGACCCGAGAGGTATAGCCAGCCAGCTCGGAAATATCCTTGATGCTGTACATCATTCGGCCACCGGCATCTGCCAGAGATAACATCAATCTCTTGTTGGTAATGAATTCTTTCATGCGACCCCGTTCCCGACCTGCGACCTCTGAGGTATCAGCTAACTCCATAGCGCCGCCTAGTCCACCCCAAGCAGGGAGGAAAACTGGCAGAGAGGTAACCAAATAGCCGAATGCGGACCAAGAATATTTCAAGATAACATCCTCCAGCATGTTATAACGGATCTTCAGGCTATAAATGCCTTCCATCCATCGCTGAAGATCCTTGAAACTTCGGGTCAAAAATACGCGTTCAGTGTCCGCACCACCGTAGAATGAAACTTCCTCGGCGTTGGCGAGTAACCTGGAATGCAAACCTCTAAAGTCGCCTTCCTTTTTACCCTCCACAGCCTTGAGTTTACCGAATGGCGGCGATAGCTTGCGCAGGACAATGGCGGTGCTGAAGTATCCTGTGAGAATTCCGGAGAGGGCCAGAGGCCCCAACGAGCGGTATAGTTGATAGTTAAATACGAATAGATCCACTAACGGTTTTCCCATTGATGAATATAATGCTGCTGCTGCTGAGCAGAAGAGAGTAAGATCCTGAGTGATGAATTGATCGGGACCATGGCCGATACCACCATCCAGGTTCATTAGCTTATAATAATTGTTATCGGCTGTGAGGTAGAGGTCGTGGATGTATCTCGTAAGTCGCGTTCGGAATGCAATGGACACCTTCGACTGGAGGAATTTGATCATTGCGTTGGTATAAGATGCTAAGGTACCGATACCACACCATTTAAGAATGCCCCAGGTGAATGCACGTCCTTTACCTGCGACGAGGTCTCTCACGATCTCACCGTCTAGTCTCGCAATCAGTAACGACAGATATGTCCGTAGAAGGAGGAAGACACCGTGGCTCATCAATAGTCCTGTCTCTTTGCTACTCCACCGGGGAACCATGATACTCCAAAGGCTCAGGAACTGATGGAGAAACGCAAGATTTAATCCAGGTTTTGTGGTAGGAGGCGGGATCTGGTTCACGGACTCCCCATCGCCTTGATGACTCGACGGCGAATTTATGAAGAGCCTTCGATGAGCGTCGAATGTCGTGGGTTTTGTCGGATAGATCTTGACCTTTGAGGTCATGGTATCCTTGTACGGCACATAGATAGTGCGGCTTCCATCCTTTCCCCTAATCCCGGAGTTTCGACGCAGTAAATGTTTCCCTCGAGCACTCTCCTTCGCAGTTTCCCGGAACCAACGATAACCCCCATATCCAGAGCCCAGTATAGATAAGATCAGGCCTATTGTAGCGATTAGTTTTGTCGCCTTCGACGAGCGCCTGATTCGAGAACGTATCAAATCGGTGTAATGCGCGTATAGGGTAGCGAGAGGGTCCCCCCGAGGACGAAGCGTTGACTGAGCGGCCATTGTATCTTAGCGAACTCCTGATGACTTCATGCGGATATTCACACTCTCGACTCGCGGGCTGCCCCTGCGGCAGTAGACACCTTTAAGCCCAAGTTTTGATTTCCATGGAGCGAGAGGCGTCGGTAAGGACGCGACCGAGCAAGTATGGGTTGCGCTGTGAAGTTCGAGGAAGTAGGCTTCAAGGAAGTGATGGGAAGTTAGAAAAGTAGGCTGGGAGGCTAGTTGGCGATCGATCAGCAGGTCACATCGTCGTTATTTTATTATGAACGTATTAGCAATGCTTGGACCACGATGTTGCATGTGAAGACCTCGGGTCGATGTGCGGAGTGGCTCATCGCCACTTTACCTCACGTGCGAATACCCCAGATCACAGATGGACTTCAGAGTAACAACAAGGGAGATCGCTTGATATCATGAGCAAATGGTTGTTAAATTGAGAGATAATAGTAAATTATTATAAAGATATTTACTCTCTTTCAAATCCCAGATCCTGGAGGTTATCTACCTACCACAAACCATCAATCACAGGAACCTAACATTGCTGGTACTTTGGATACATTCAAAAATGACTTTTTTTACCATTTACTGGACTTGATATTCTTGTAGAAAGCCTTGAAAGTGCCAGTGCTAGGCCGTAAAGAAGAACCCAGCTTAGCACCGAGGTGGAATTGAGTTTGAAGATCTCGATAATCGAAGTCTCTCCATGCAGAAAGAAGTCAAGAAATGCAAAAAAATAACCCCCCCCTTAGCCTCACTTTCCACTGGTGCTTTTAGCTCGACACAGCTGAGGCGTGAAATTTCCCAGACATGTCCCCTTACATCTTCTCTGTGACGAGCTTCTAATCTCCACGCCGCATTTTTTAGGGAGGCTAAAGCAGATTATTCAAGGTCCCAGGGATCCAATAATGTATCACGTAGCACTCCGTAGTAGCAAGACACATAGGTCATAGTAGTTACCTCCCACAAATATGTCGGGGGAGGACTCCTGTCCTTTGATACACCAACACCCCAACTTTTAAGTCTGTGATTCTACACAGAATTGGAAAGATCAGCAGAAAGCTCAGACCAGCCGGAAAGCCTCAATTGCTTGGAGGTGAACGACTCCAAATCCTGTCTCGAAGCACGAGGGTAGCCCGAGGCGAAGAGGCTAATCTATATTTGGTAGGACGGGTCCTCCTGCCACCCAAAACAAAGCGTCTATCATCCCACTCGGAATAATCATTCTGTACTGTGTAGGGTCTCACAACGGATGGTGCTCCAGACTACTACCTTTATGATTAAAGTGTACATCTTGATAGATCTTAGCCATCGCCGCTATCTACTTAATTTGAGCCGTAAAAGCACCTCTCTGTGCTCTGCTGAGAAAATAACTAGCGATATCACACTAAATCACACCCCCGGCGGCTATTTATTATTTGGCCAACTCCGGCTTTCCCCAAGAGCCCTTAGCCAGTCTTGATTCTGCTTTTCTTCACCCAATAATAGATCAGAATAATGCTAATTTCTGCTGCCCTGCATCCTTGGTCCAGACTGCAGGCCAAAGCTGATGGTATTTTTCCTTTTTCCTTCCCCATTGCCCGTAGCTCCAACCCTCCTCTGTGCAACCCCCAGGCTCTCTCATCTCCCCCTTTCTCTCCCCTCTTTATACCCGCCTGGCAAGGAGAGCTCAGGACAGCCACCGAATCACATACTTTGCCGTGACCGGGCTAGCACAGCAGACTATCCCATATCCAAGTACAAAGCCCGTTAGCACGGCCTCTTCCCCCGATTTCCTCCTTTTCCGCTGCTGTGTAAGACGTGCAATCAATCGATCAATCAATAATCCCTAAGCCTACCCGCTTTTTAACTACCTCCTCCTGGCTCCCACCTATCTCGCGGCCAAACGAACGAGCCTAGCGCACAATAATCCGATTCAGCCAGGCTTAACTGGTCAATCACGTTGTCCTTTTCTCCTTCCCACCTCGCGAGCTAGCATAATCTCACTTCCCCATACGTCCAAGCCCTCACGAGTTCGAGGAACGACACAGAAGTAGTTACTGAAGTGCACACACTCTGGGGCGCCACGTGACGGCCCCCCCCCCCAATTCCCTTGACTTGCCCATCAAGCTGTCGACCCTGCCCTGCGATCCTCCTCTCCAAACACCTTCGCTCGGTCGCATATGGTTTTTTAGGTCGTCTGTCGTCCCACCTTTAGCGTTCTGGAGGGTGGATTGCCTGCAAATTCCATTTGCGACAAGTCCTAGTGCTGAGCACTAATTTCCTTCAAGGCGGTGGTCCGGAACCCAGAGCTAGGAACCTAAGGGAACCTTCTTACCTCCTCATTCTTCAGGACCGCTGGATCCAGGAGGCGTAACTTTGCCCACACCCTCTGAGCCCGCCCCCCTCTCGGCGGAACCCTGGTGGTGATCGAGTGTGTTATCTTGTTACTTCTTGATATCCTACTTTCTCCCCGGAACCATTTTTCTTTTCGATTCTTGTCAACGTCGCTGTTGTTCTCACACCATCTCCACCCTCTCCCCCAATGCTCGGCGGGAGTCCAGAGCGAAGTTCATCTCCGTCGAATTCAAAGACCGCCACTGCAGAAGTATCAATGCCGATCGCGACGGGTCACCCCGAGTCCAGTAAGTCGATTCCATCCCATCTAGGCAGATTTTAGTTTTCCCTTCGATTGCCTTTAGCAAAATTATCTAATCATTTGTTCTTCCTAGACCCTGATTCGTCGCCCCAGGGCCTTGTCGCGAACCCAGATGTTGCTTCCCCGTCGAATTGTGTAGGTACCTCAGAGCAGGTTCAAGCTCCCGAAAATCCTCCCGCTGCTAGCACCTCCGACGCTCCCAAAAAGCATCGCTTGCTATCGCTCCCATCGCGAACATCCCTGAAAACGGATAAACAATCGACGATGGGCAAAGACCAGGATGGTCAACAGGAGGGTTCTGAAAATACACTACGGGGCTCGAGGAGAAGTCTTCTAAAAGGTCGAAGGGACAGAAGCAGGGGGAGCAGTATGCGATCTCAAGAACAAAATCTAGAGGGAACAAGTGTGGAGGAGCAAAAGACGGCAAGCCCTGATCTGCGCGACCCTGCGAAATCAGAAAAGCCGGCCAAGGTTTCACACAAACTATTTGCCTTCCTGAGCTGTTGCTCCTCTTCCGATGTTGACGGCGAGGATGGCTCCCTTCCCCCAAAGAAGACTTCCAGGCGACTATCCGTCCCCAGTACACAGCCAACACCGGAGAAAGCAGATGTCAATGCGGGCGAATCAAGCACAGTTGAGCCTAAGGAGCCAGGCATTTTCCGCGATGAAAAACCCAACATGACTGTCACCTCAGACCAGTCGGGTTCTCATGCGGATGAAGAGCGTACAGGAAGCGCTCCGGAGCAAGGTTCGCAACTCGATGGGACGGCGACAATAACGGGCAAATCGGAGATCGATCGCCATCCCTCCGTATCAAAAGGCAATACTGAAGGCCAAGGTTCGGATATCTCTCAGCAAAACCAGTCTGCCGTAATCGCTACCGGTAGCGCAGACTCGGAACACTCCGAGGATCTCACCCCGAAGCCCGAAGATCATATCACACCAACGCAGAGGATAGAAGAGTCTGCTTCTAGCACCAATGGGACGCTTGCTGCGACCGCCACCAACGAAAACGATACGAGTCCTACCTCAAAAGACGAAGAGACAGGGCCTGTAGCCCGCCCCCCCCCTGTGACTGAGCCCGGCAAAGAACCAGAAGACCGACCTCAGCAATGGCTGTTACCCCCAGCACTCCCGCATCTGCAGAGCCGCAAATGTCTTGTTCTCGATCTTGATGAAACGTTGGTTCACAGCAGTTTCAAGGTCCGTTTCAATTTAGTAGCGCTTTTTGGCAAATACTTCAGCTAACGTGCTTGCACAGGTTCTTGAACGCGCCGATTTTACCATTCCCGTAGAGATCGAGGGGCAATATCACAATATCTACGTGATAAAACGACCCGGTGTCGATCAATTTATGAAACGGGTTGGGGAACTGTACGAAGTGGTCGTCTTTACAGCTTCTGTCTCAAAGGTGAGTAGGATTTGACAGCCGCGGCCGACATGATTGCTAATTTTGTTTCAGTACGGCGATCCCCTGCTAGATCAACTCGACATCCATAATGTCGTCCACCACCGACTCTTCAGGGATAGTTGCTACAACCACCAAGGCAACTACGTCAAAGTGAGTCCTCCTGAGATGCACCATTCTAATCTTATAGGAAATATCTAACCCTCTACGCCAGGATCTCTCACAAGTTGGTCGTGACCTTAGAGATACGATTATTATCGATAATTCTCCAACATCCTATATATTCCATCCCCAACATGCGATACCCATCAGCAGCTGGTTCTCTGACGCCCACGATAATGAACTCCTCGATCTGATACCCGTCCTCGAAGACCTCGCTGGTTCCCAAGTGAAAGACGTTAGCCTGGTTCTCGACATTGCCTTGTGATGTCTATAGCACTTCAGCCTGCCTTGTTCGTTCCGCCCTGCTCCAATCAGATTTCCTTATACCCGGCGGTTTGAGTCGGGTTTTCAAGAGTAAAAATGATGTCCAACTATTTCCTATGTTCAACTGTACACGCAGCAATTTCTCAAGCTTTCCTCGTGTCTGCCTAGAAGCAAGACTGAGATATAGAAGCGCCCATACTCAGCAGCGTGGAGGCTTGTGGCTTGCATGATATGATTATGAGTGTGGGTGTGCTTGGCTTTTTCTACTATTTCTTTTCTACTGAGTTGTTTTCCCGTTCCCGCTCCAAGTGAGCCGATACCTCTACCCCTGTTCCTCTCATCCTCCTTTCCCCCTTTTCCTTCTGCTCTCTTGTATTGCATCCCGTAGGCGTCTCTCTTGGCTATCAGCTAAAATTTTTGCTGATCTCATGTATACGCTCCTCGATTTACATTCTCTTTTGTTTTCTTCTATCTGTCCCCTTTTTTATATTCCCTTTCCCCCTTTTCTTCTCCATTTTTTTTAGCCCTATTCGCATTTTCTTTTCCTTTTTGCTTACCCCACGCCCATAAAGAGGCTTGACTCGACTGTCTTCTTGATTTCTTTATTGTGAATCTGTGATCCCCATTAAGTTACCCCAACCTCCTTTGTCATTTTGTTGGCCATGATTTTCCTTCTTTTTGTTCACTTTTATTTCGATCGGAGACTTCACGAGCGAGTAGCATATTCATCCATGTCTCCATACTCATGTCACTGTTTCTGGTATTTTTATAGTTTCCCATCCAACCAGAATCTCTGATAAACCAGTGGCCCACAATGTACATGTACATTATTGGCATGCATGCTGTACATAAAAGCTTTCATGGTTTGCGATACAGCTTGATCGAGTGATTCAGTAACTGAAGAACTAGAAGATTGTTTCAAGACATGGAAGTTCTAACTCTAGTAGTAAACCGGTGCAATGGTGATATACATAGTTATATGTAAAGAGCTACGATCAACCGAGGACATTATTGATGATCTGATGCGCGGTGGGTCTGCCCGTTTGGTTCAATCAGTGATTCATCCCAGTCTCTTGGCCGTGCATAATCATAACTTAAAAAAAAGCTGACTAGTCCTCCAGGCTCAAGCTCCAACCTCCCAACCCATCAAACGAACGCTGCTAATTTTCTTCTCTACTTCTCACTCATTCTCTTCTCGATACCTCCTCAAAATTCTCACCGTACCCAACAACCGAACATCACGATCGAGTGCCCCACCATCCGCCAATACCCCAAGACCCCTCCTCCTCTTCCCCTCCGCATTTCACAAGGAACACGCGCAGGAAAATACAACCACAACCATGAAGGACAGTAAAGGCTGGGATGGAAAACTGCGGGTTGAGCCGAGAGCCACGATCACAAATCCAGAGGCTCTGGAAGATCCAGATTACTCCGATTCCGACGCGCCACCGGTGGAGGAGATCAATGCCGATGAGGGTACGTGTCGTACCCTGCCACTCAATCTCCTTTTTCTTTCCTAATACGGTTCTCGAGTAGATTTACTAGAGGGTGAGGATCAGGATGTTGAGGTAGGCTTACCCACACTACAGCTTATTTTGCCGGGAAGAGCTGCTACTTTACACCCAGCACGGCTTTCTAGGATGAGAAAGAGCTTAACAACTTTCCTTTAGGATATTGACCTAGTGCACTGTCGCATAGGCTCTATACCGGCGTTGCGACTGGAAAGATTTTCCAAGCTTCAGGTACGTATTCTCCAAAAACTAATAACAGAGAAGAGGAGAGGTAGCTAACATCTATTCTCGTTGTTTAGAGGTTATGCCTACGACAAAACCAAATAACGCGTATCGCTTTGCCTCCGAGCCTCGGTGCTACCCTAGTCGAACTGGATCTCTACGACAACCTTATATCACATTTGAAGGGCCTGGATGATTTCTCGGATCTGACGACCCTGGACCTCAGCTTCAATAAGCTCAAGCATATCAAAAATATCTCGCATATGGTCAAATTAACGGACCTTTACTTCGTGCAGAATAAGATCTCGAAGATCGAGGGGGTGGAGGGACTCACACAGCTGAGGAATCTGGAGCTGGGTGCGAACAGGATCAGGGTGGGTTTGGACGGCGAATAATAAAGGGGCCGATCTGACATTATGCGTATTCTTGCAGGAAGTCGAGAATCTCGAGACACTCAGCGCTCTGGAGCAGCTATGGCTGGGAAAAAATAAAATCACCGAAATGAAGGTATGTTTTGACTTACGAAAATGAGCCATGCGCAAAGCACTCCGTATCTAACAAGATTTCTTTCGTCTAGAATCTCGATGCGCTTTCAAACCTCAAAATCATATCTATTCAATCAAACAGACTCACCAGCCTCAGCGGTCTTTCGTCCCTAAAGAACCTAGAGGAGCTCTACGTTTCGCATAATGCCGTCACGGATCTCACCGGTCTTCAGAACAATACTTCGTTGCGGGTTCTAGATTTCTCCAACAACCAGGTCTCGAAGCTCGAGCACCTATCCCACCTGAAGGAACTGGAGGAACTTTGGGCATCCAATAATCAGCTCTCGAGCTTCAACGAGGTGGAGCGCGAGCTCAAAGGTAAGGAGAACTTGAAAACGGTTTATTTCGAGGGGAACCCGCTCCAGACGAATGGGCCGGTGGTGTATCGGAATAAGGTGCGCCTGGCGATACCTCAGATTATGCAGATCGATGCTAGTAAGTGTCTCCCGTTCTTGTTGAAGAGGAGGCTGTACTGACGTTTGCTTTTCTAGCGTATGTACGAATTGCGTAGGAAGCTACACAAAGTTAGAGAGTATTTATATTCTTGATCTCTTATAATACACGATAATAAATAACAGCACATGAATCATGATCATCCATGTGGATTGGCGGGCCATGAGTGTGTCAGCGGGCTATATGCTATATTAAACTGAGTTCCGCATCGTGCTATCTTCTAGTAGCAACAAGGGACAGTCCTCGATAGCATGGTTATATCCTCCCAAACTCGTTCTTCCAGATAGAGTAGGGCACCGAGCCCGTCCCAATCATCATTATCATCAGCCCAGTCGACGGGAGTAGAGTAGTAGGTTGGTAGTAAGGTCCATCCAGTACCCAGCCCTCTCATCCAATCTCCTCCCCACCCTGTTCTCGATCTTGCCTTTGATTTTGATCTCGATTTTGCGCTTGGTTCCGCTGCTCCCTCTCCACCACAAACCCCTCCCGGTAAAGCCTCATTAACGACATCGCCCCCAACATCTCCGTCCCCTTACTCACCTTATTCCTCGTCCTCACCACCGTCGCCCTCTTCCTCGCCGTCGGCACATCCGCCAACTCCGGTACAGGAATCCTCGAGTTCTCCACTAGATCCCGATACATGGGGGTGTCTTTCTCGAGCTCAAAGGTCGCGTAGAATGGGTTGCGGGGTAGTGCCGATGAGTGGTTGTGTCGGGAGGGTTCGATTATGCAGGTGAGGTTGTGGCGGAGGGGGGTGGTGGTGTTTTTAGAATCTGGGTTATTGTTGTTATTCGTGGTGGTGGAGACAGTGGGATTGTTGGGATTGATACTATGGGTTAGGTCGCTAATGTTTGAAGACGCGTTGCTGCCGCTAGGGACATTCTGATCGGGCGTTGGCGTTAAGGAGGTGGTGGGACTATAATTATTCTTATTCTTGCTGAATGTGGTGGTGGTGGTAATTGGGATCTGGAGCGGGGAGGCAGCGATTGCCGCAGCGGCAGCGGAGGAGGAATCGAAGATGGCGACCGTCGTGCTGGATTTGTGGGGGGAGGTGTTGGTTGTATCGTACTTGATATTTATTATGTCAGCCCTGGCTAATACAAATTGCCTCCGATGCGAATTTTTTAACTGTATTCTGAAGAAGGTAGGTAGGTAGGTACCTTGAGATTGCGGAAAGTGACAACTTCGCCGAACTTTTGGAGCGCGGAGAGGATCTGTCGGCTTTCGGAGAGGTTGCGCGGAGGCGGTTTTGTGTTGATGTGGATGGATTTTGCGGCGAGGGAGGGGAGGTTATTCATTGCGAACAGATCTTTGAGAGGTTGGATCTATTGGGAGAAAGAGTGAAGCTGAAGCTGGTGATGGAGTGCGGAAAAGAGCGGTCTTGGCGCGCATATAATACTCGCATAGATTTTGCCGAATGGATGGATGGATGTTGAACACGCGATTATTCTACCATACTGCAACTATATTATTTACTCGGTGTTTAATTACTGTCGGTATGACTAGTATCACTAGAAAATCCGATCTATGTTCACTATGTTCAAACGTTGTATTGTATAGACTCATCAATATGAAATGACATGACAGCATGATAGGTGTACGGGTTATGCGGAACTGTATGCATAATCCCAGTATCGCATGAATTCTAGGGGCTGGGGTCTATCCAAGCTTAGAAAATGGGAACATAGAGGTCATACTATCCCACGGTTAGCCGTAGTCTTCAAAGGAATAAAAAGGAGATACGCACGCTAAGAGGGTCGTTGAAGCGCAGGTTGCGATCCAGGGCGCTGATGGCCTGGACCTCACTAGAGTCCAGATCGAATCCGGTGACATCCAGGTTCTGTGCGAGGCGGGTCGGGTTGTTGCTCTTAGGGATGACAGCGATGTTGCGCTGGGTGGCCCAGCGCAGGAGAACCTGAGCAGGGGTGCGGCCGTGCTTCGCGGCGATGCCCTTGATGAGGTCGTGTTCGAAGAGAGGAGGGCAGTTCTGGGCGTGCTTGACGTCGAGCTCGAGGAAGCTCAGAGGACCAAAGGAGGAGTAGGCAGTGATGGCGATACCCTCCTTCTGGGCGTACTCGACGAGGCGCTCCTGGGTGAGGTAGGGGTGGTGTTCGATCTGCAGGGTGGCGGGGCGCACGCGGGCGTAGCGCAGCAGATCCATCAGGATCTGGGCGCTGAAGTTGCTGACACCGATGCTGCGGGCGAGCGACTTGTCGACCAGCGACTCCATCGCGGTCCAGGTCTCCTGGATGGTGGCGTTGCCGAGCTCCAGCTTGCCGGCCTCGGAGTTCCAGCTGGGAGGGTAGCGCACGGCGGGATCAACGTACTTCAGCGAGATGGGGAAGTGCACAATGTACAGATCGAAGTAGTCGACTCCCCAGTCGGCCAGCTGCTTGCGGCAGATTGGCTCCACGCGCTCACCGTCGTGGAAGCTGTTCCACAACTTGGAGACGATGAAGAGCTCCTCCCGCTTGACAATGCCCTCCTTGATGGCACGGGCAACACCCTGACCAGCCTCAACCTCGTTACCGTAGTCTGCCCCAGTTGACGAATTAGTTTTCTATATTTTTGCGATTGCGAAAACCGTCCAAAGGAAAACGAAGAGGGAAAAAAAACCCACCGCAGGCGCCGTCAAAGAGACGGTATCCGGCCTTGATGGCCTCGTAAACTTGGTCGGCGCAGGTATCGTTATTCACCTTCCAGAGACCAAAACCCACGACGGGCATGTCATAGCCATTGCTGAGCTTGATGGTGGGGGTAACCATTCTGAATTGTGTGAGGGGAAAGAAGTGGGGGGAATTTGGAGGGAGAAGAAGCAACGGAGAGAGAGGATTCACGAAGTGTTGAAGACGAAGAGAAGAGCTGAGGAGGAGGAGAAGAGAAGAGGGAGAGAAGAAAGAAGGACACGCCTCATGGATGACATTCTTTTTTTTTGTTACCTGGTCGGAGCCCACTTTGGCCGTGGATAAAGACGTGAAGCTGCGCGATGACAGGATGGCTAAAGTGCAATTGGCGGCTGTTTTGGGCGCAGGCGGACTCCGGCGGGGGAAAAACTACGAGCAGTACCTAGGGAGGCAATAATTAGTGCCGGCTAAAATGAGTTCCCCCCCCCCGGATAAATATCAACAGGAAGAAGAAGTGGCTCTTAAGTCTCTGGCAGACTAGACTCGCCAAATTCCCACCTGTGAGAGCGCAGCGTTTCGTTTAATTATTCTCTCCATCCGGGAGCGTCTCTTGAGTTCAGAGTGCAATCCCACGGGATGCAACTCTGCCGGTCCAATCACAGTACAAAAGGTATCACGTAGTTACTCATTGCGGCGCAAACTTAACCCAGTCTCCACTACTACTCTACGGCAAAATGAGGGGAACAGGAACAAATGCCAAAATAGATAGGAGAAAAAAAAGTTATTAAAAAAATAAGACAAAATATGAAATAAAATATGGGAATATTACAATACACTTTTTGCTGCCATAATTATCATTAAAAGAGTGCACTACCGCGTGCTTTATCTTACCTCGGAGGGAGAGAAAAAAAATGAAACACAAAGAAAATAAAGGTGACAAAACAATTCATTCCAGCCTTTAAACCGCTTCCACTGCATGGCTCTCGACATATGCCGAATTGGCATGTTCGGGGCCTGCCCCATTCATACCGGGATCACCAGGCATGCTTCCGACTATTCCCACCAGGTCGTCCTGCGGCATCAACCCGTCGAAGCTGTTGCTCTGATGCGACTCGCGAGACACCGGAACCGCGTGGTCAGAGGAAGGGAACGGAAGGTGATGGTAGTTGCCACCGTTGGTGTCCCCGGGAATCGTCGTGGCAGGTGTCGACCAGGAAGCGTGACTGTGACTGATTTCGTCAAGCGACTGCCCCCCAGGTCCGAAGAAGCTGTTCAAGGCGTTGCTGCTGCTGGTGTTGTCATGGAGGCTAACCCCGTGCTGCTGCGAGGGCACATAATGGTTGTCGTGGCCGAGTCCGTATCCACCAAGGCTGGATTGCGACAGGGACAGGTCAGGAACATGGAGCATCACTGGCCCTCCGCTGGTTCCGTTGAGAGTGGCTGACTGGCTAGTGGTCTGTTGCAGAGCGGGGAACGGATCTAAGACGGAAGTCGACGTGGTCTTGTCTCCGGGCGATTCCTCCGCTTTGGTGATATTGTTTAAGAAATCAAATGCCCCCGTCGAATTGTACATGTTAGTGACGTTATCGTGTTGGGGTTGATAAAGCGGCCACGGCGGCTGCGATGCGCTGGTATGGTGCAGTAAATCGTGAGTCTGTGTGGGGTGGTAAAGGCTTGAAGTGGGCTTCAATAAGATCGAATCGAAGGAGAGAGGAGGCAGATCAATCCCGTTTGAGGGCCTTGAGTTGTTCGGTGTGATCACCCTTTGCCAAGTGGTCGTGCCAACCTCACCAGGCCGTGTCTGGCGGAATTTCCACAGAATGACGGCCATCCTCTTACCGTCATCACTAGAGCTGCCCGAGTAATGACTCAGGCGGCGAGAGCTCGGAGGCGATGCGGTACGGATCTCTTGAACTGCTGTCAGGGAATGAAAGTATCGCCGAATTCGGTCATCAGCGGTATGGTGGTGTCCGGCGTCCTCAGCCTCTCGCTTTTCTTGCGTGAGCTTCGTGAACGCCTTTGCCCACCACAGTGACTCAAAGGGGGGCTTCACTCGCGTTGTTTGGGGCCTGGAGAGGTTATGATATGCTTCCATCTGCCTGCGTCCATTCTCATATATGTAGGTGCTGCAGGTCCAGTCGTCCATCTGGTCTATCATGGGGGCACCTGGCGAGGTTGAGTTGGCAATATCAAGCTCTAGGTGAATTCCCAACCTAGAACCCACCGGGGGGAAATCATCCATTAGATTGAGGCTCGCTTCAAGTAGGATGATTTCACAGTTTAATGAGTTGTTCACATCCGCCATCAGCGTGTTCAGGTAAGGATAGGAAATCTGCCAATCCTTCAAGTCTTCCAAAAGTATCGCTGGCTGGCGCTGCTCCCCTTGAAGTCGTGTGTATATATGGAACGCATTGTCAATACGATCAGGCTTATTAGGACCGCTCACCCACATGTCAAAGTTTAGACCCTGGATTGAGTTGATGTTCGTATCGTGGATATTGGAGTTTGCCGTGAAGTGCGGTGGATGCAGTTCGCTGGAGAAAGGCTGCACCGGTGGCCTCAAGGGGTCGTGGTAAGGGGCAGAAAGGTGATGGGTATAGTGGTTCGTGAGAGGGTGGTCCATAGAGGTTCTCCATCTAGGACCCGTTGGCTGCGGTTGGCTATTACGGTCTGGCTGTTGTTCACGGACGAGTCTTTCCCCTGTAGGCGATCTCGTTAGTTCTCTACCAAGCCAAATATTTAGAAAGACAGGGAGGGCCGTACAATCGGGGTCGCCCTTGAGGAACGAGTCAAGAACCTGCAAGTGGCTTGAGACTTGCTTCCTCGTCCTGCGTTTGCCAGTGGCCTTGAAAATGAACTCCGCGATCAGTTCATTCCGACCATAAGATTTTCCACGCTCAGACCACTTTCGTCTTCCCATAGGAGGATTTGCCTCGAGAGCTACAGGACTTGTTAATATCGTTCGATGAAGGGGAAACGACAACGTCATCGACTTACCTTGCTGAAAAGCATCTTCCAGCTCATCAGACCACACGGGTTCCCCATCCTTCCCAGTATCCCGACGAGGGCGCCCCCTATACTCTAGGTACTTCTGAGACTTAAGATAGCTTCTGTTCCTGCGAGGCCCTCCGGGGAAGGCTGGGCCATTTGCGTGCAGGCGCCGCAGCCTTTTCGCCTGGTACCGCGACCCTAATATCTGATGATGGTGGTAAAGGCTGCTAGCTGTAGGCAGAGGATGCGTTGGCACAGGAGGGTGAGGGGAATACTTGTAACTAAACTGCTGAAGATGGTCATCACGCCCCGTGGTATCACTGTGAGCGAGGGTGTCTGCATACGACTGGACGTTCCCCGAAGTGTTCTGGAGAGCCCGGTCTGAATGGGCTCCTACACCTTCAAGCGTCCCTTGGCTTGGAGGCGCCATACACTCTGCTTGCCATTCAGTAGCCATGGAGCGGACTAAGGATAGGCTCTCTAAAGAATGACAACAAATTCCAAAGAGATGGGAGCTGAGGGACCCCAAAATGCTTACTGACTGGCAAAGAACGCAGCAGCAGTGACAAAACAGCAATGAAAGAACGCAAGTGATTGAGGAGAATGTAAGAGCCTGGGAAAGAGAATGTGGGAGCGAACTACATGGTGTTTATAGAGAGCCGATTCCCCCTGGAGAGGGAGGGTGAATGTAGGCCCAGCAGTTGCATTGCCGGATCACGTTGCTTGTTTGGATGTCCCCCTCGAGAGCAGTCTCGATTGTCCCAGCGGGGGTGGCAGCTCCTGCTGAGCTTCACGCGTTCAGACAAGGTGATAAGGAAAGGCAGGCAGTGTCTCCTTCGGTGCAGCAAATCAGGAGGGACAGAGCCCCCGTGGTGGGAGCAGGCGGAAACTAATGCAAGGGGCACCCAGGGCGCACGATCCAGTCAAGCACCTGCTCGGAGATTTTACACTGCACAAGATGGATGTCGACCGTGCCTAAATGAGCAGGTACAGGTGAGCAAATGGTGATCGACTGAGCAGCAAAGACCTCTTGTTGGAATGTAGTGCACCCAACAACATTGCCCATCACCGTATCTGAGGAATGCACAAGGTGCTACGAAAAACACAAGAAGAATGTCAGAGGGCACAGGCCGAAGCCCTATGATGAAAATCGATATCCAGGGTGCGAGAAACTAGTTGTGTAGGAGGAAAGGGAAGAAGACCTTAATATTGACAGAGCTCCCGAATATCGAAACTAGGATTAAAGGGTAGAAGAACGAACTCCGGATGCACGAGGCGGCGACACTGTGCAGGACGCGTATGTACGTACTGACAGCCGCATGAACGTGTTGGCTGCTTCCGCACTTCGACGCCTGGGACGCAAGGGATGATATCAACCAAGGCCGAACCACTGCCATTGTCCCTCTGCACAGGGAGAAGGGACTTTAGCTTTCCGCGTCCTGGGCCCCTACAGTGAATTTTTTGCGCCCAGCTCCCGTGAGCTTTTGGAGCTTAACCCTGTCCAGCTGCTCCCCTACCTTCTTCTCGATCCTCTGGATCTCCTCCTCGGCATCGATAGCCTCCTCGTTGACAAACTCCAATACTAGTCGTCTGCCCAAAAGATGTGTGTTCTTGAGCGCGTCCATGGCATTTTCCGCTTCGCG
The DNA here is from genome assembly GCA_027569095.1 of Aspergillus conjunctus. Taxonomy (NCBI): domain Eukaryota; kingdom Fungi; phylum Ascomycota; class Eurotiomycetes; order Eurotiales; family Aspergillaceae; genus Aspergillus; species Aspergillus conjunctus. The sequence goes on along the minus strand of JAPDEL010000036.1, from coordinate 265,052 downwards.
AGCGCTTACAAAATCAGCAAAACCGAACCCACGAGCAGTCCTATCAAATTTCTGCGGAACTCGGACAGAGCGAAGCTGTCCATAGGCTCCAAAGAGTGATCTGACGTCCTTCTTCGTGGCCTGGAATGGCAAGTTTTTGATAATAATCTTTGTCCTCCTTGCAGCAATTTTCTTTGCCGTGTCTTCACGCCGTCTCTCCTCAGCCGCGTCCATACCTTTGTGCGATGCTCTAACTACCAAAGCGTGTCGATCAAGAGTGTAGCCATCCATCACAGCAAGAGCGGCTTGAGCCTGAGCTTTTGTCCTAAAGTCGGCAAAGCCAAAACCCATACTGAGGGTCTGACCTGGATTCTTGGGGTCGGGTTTAAATTTAATCCTAGCAGACACGAACCCATCCAAAGGTCGAAAAACCTCTAGCAGTTTTTCATTAGTCGTTGCGAAGCTGAGGTTCTTAATAAAGAGCGTAGCGGTGGCCAGATTTTCATCCACTGCCTCCTCCGCGGCAAAAGTGTCCGCGGTTGAGAAGCCCTGAGAGATGGCTTTAGTCTCTGGGGCAGGCTTTTGCGTTGGGATTGCCCCTTCGAACAGATTTTTGGGTGCTTTCTCTAAGAAGAGAATCGAATCTCCCAATTTCCGGTACGCAAGACCCTTGAATGCCTTTTGCGCTTCATCTGGTCTGGAAAATTCCAAAATAGCGATGGTACCGCTCGGGGGCATCAGTAGCCTTGTTAGCTGGCCGTATGTTTCAAACAGCTTCCGAAGATCTTCACTTTTTATGCCGTATGAGAAATTTTTTACTAAGATCGCAGTATTTCCACGCTCACGATTCTTGAAGGCGTCAATATTCACACCATTTTCTCTAAAATAGGTTTTTGTTTCTTGGATAACATGCGTTTCAGCATGTGCTTGTTTCACTGCAGCATCCGCCGAAGTAGGGTCAAGCAGTTCCGCCTTCGAGATACCAAGTCGTTCAGCTACTGAGGACATGACTGCATCCGCCTACGAAGAATTGTTAGTTGATAGACTCTTATTGTCTGCTGCTGATAAACCTACATTCATGTAAAGCGAGTTCCAGCTAAAAGCAGAAGATGTGGCTTCTTGCTTCCGCTTGATTTGCTTTTGTTTCTTTAATGGGAGCTTCGACAGCTCGTGCTCATCTAGTTTGTACGTCTTCTTCACTGAAGCCGGTAGAATATGCAGTAACCGACCTTGGAAATGCTTTCCATCAAGGTTTTTATACGCTTCTACGGCCGCATCAGGGTCAGTGTATTGCACATAGGCAAACCCTTTGCTAGTAGTGGATCGAGTATCGAACGCAACGTGAATCTAAATATATCAGCAGTTGATCACCATATGAATCGATGAACGAAGATAAAAGAAAGAAAAACTGCTGCTTTTTTTTCAGAGAACAAGAGGCATCTACTAAAATACTCTTTCCATTGACATCATTTGCTTTTGCATCGGATGTCCCTATCAGGAATATCATCTTTGAAGCAGCTTGGGGGAGGGTCTGTGGGGGCTTGCAAAAGAGGGGGAAAGAAATTGAGAGACAAAATGCAAGGCTTACCTCTTCCATTTTACCAAAAGGTGCAAATAACCCTTGAAGGTCTGACTCGGTCGTATCGTAAGACAAATTCCGAACAAACAAACGCGCAGATATACGGATGTTCTCGATGTTTGTATCGACTTCGGGAGCCGCAGCCACCACCACTGAGACAATGCCTGTTTGAGAGGTTGTATTATCTGGCTCGGTGGGTTCAGAATCAGATTCTCTTGTCGGAGTAAGAGCAGTCTGTTGTGGTGTCGAATCGAGTGCTGCTTCCTCGTCTTCGTCCAGGAGTCCGAGAAGGCGGCTCGTTTTTGAGCGAAGCCAGTCAGTGTCGGATACTGCTTGTTCCTGTACCTGGTCATCTGGCTGAGCAGCTTGTCCCTCCTCAGTGGCATCAACGGCCATTGGCTCAGGATGGCTCTGCCCATAGCTAGCCTGCGGTAAGTCGCCGGGTGAAGTATCGCCATCCCTCTCAGCCAGCTTCGCCTTTTTCCGTTGAGCGTAAGTCAGCTCCTGAGGGGTATCAGCTATCTCGGTGGGTTGGTCATTCTCAGGTGTTTCAATCTGAGGCTTATGGAGCGCTTGATCATCATTCGCCCATGTTTTGGTCTTAGATGAGTGCTGTATTACGGAGAGGTACTCCTGTACTTTAGGGTCCTGCAAGGCTTCCCCATCCCATTTGCGCTTAAGCGTATTTCCCGTGGAGGCACCTGGGTCAGAGGGTTTACTGTTATTCCCGGCCCTGTGGGTATCAGGCTCTGCATCAATCTAAGAAAAAATTTCGGTCAGTTTCAAGACCACTTAGACCGGTCAGCGTGCTCAACGGGGACAGGAACAAATGATAACGGAGTCAAGGAAAGAAGTAGAACATACCGGTTTAGCAATATCTACAGAGATCTTAGACATCTTCATGTAGGTCTTATTGAAGTAAGAGACAGCCTGCTGAGCTACTTCGGGGCTTTTGAAGCCCACAAAGCCAATTCTGCGCTTAGGCAATACATGAGCATCGGTCACCTGGAAGCGACTTGCAAAATGTTTTTTTAATTGATCATTGGACAAAGTCGGTGGGAGGCCAGAGACAAATACCCTTGTGCTCTCCATGACTGAGTCTTGGGGCCTCCTCTTCGATGCCGAAGAGAGTGAATGGTTGGTGAAAAAGAAAAATTTGGGGAAACTTTTTTTTTTCTGCTTCCTTATAGTGCCGCAGGCGGTGAGCGGTGAGCAGGAGGTGGCCCGTGCGCGTCCACACGATGTTTCCTCAGCTGTGCGCAAATACCAATCGTCAACCATCATTGATTCACTGTTCGAAGTTCTTTTTCGAGGCTGTCTACTCTGAATTGAGTTCTGAGCGAATTAAATTCACTTACTAATTTATTTGCATCCGCTGCCGACGGTATTTCGACAACTCATCACCGAAAATGGCTACAGAGAAGAAGGACAAGCTCGAGCGTAAGTGGTGGAGACCCCGCGAGCTTGACTGGGTAACAGCTAATGCAGTTACTAGCCCAAATCAAGTCCGTCGATATGGTAAGGAGTAGAAATCTGTTGGGTTCGAATTGATTCTCACGATGTGATAGACGGAGGATATGCAGCAGGAGGCTGTTGAAGTTGGTATGGGCGCCTATCCAATACATCACACGATTGAGGCTAATTATTTAGCAATCGAGGCTATGGAGAAGTATCATATCGAGAAGGTGTGTTCTCTTTGAGGTGGGGTGTTGAAGTGCATTCAAATACTAACAAGACACAGGATATCGCCCAATACATCAAACGAGAGGTCAGCGATCTCTTCTCTACACCTTCCCCGGAATAGCTCTCACATTACCGCAGTTTGATTCGCGCAAGGGTGCAACATGGCATTGTGTGGTTGGAAGGAACTTTGGCAGCTTTGTGACACATGGTAATTGCCGCTCTGCAGAACGGTTTACGGCACGGGCTAATTCCATCCAGAAACGAAACACTTTATTTACTTCTACCTCGGACACTGCGCTATCCTCCTCTTCAAGACCCAATAAACGTCCCCAGGCCTATTGCCTTTTCACCCGTTTTCACACCGGGCCAATTGCTCTATGCTTATTCTCGGAATATATTATGTTTTCTTTCGAACATTCCATACGACTTGTCTGCCTTCCCAGGCCGCATTGAGAGGGTGCCTTGAAGGTGGACCACTAGATGAACTCCTATACTTGCGACATTTATTTCCCACTTAATTGATTGTTCGGTTTCATGAAAAAGCTGGTCTACAACTGGATTTTCTATCAAGCCACTGCGGAACCTCACCTTTATACTACATTGAATTAAGCCCCGTAGCCCCATATATACTATACTCGGTTCGATCATTCCTTTCTCGTCCATTTCTCTCTCTTCTCATTTAATTTTTCCCGCCAGTGTTGATCGTAAGAACGTAGCTCCTCAGCAGCATAGAAAGCACGTGCATAGACTATTGCCAAGTGCCAAGCCACAGCGCCACACGTCAGCCCGCCCGTTTTCATAAGAGTGTTGCCTTCACCCGCCCTGGAACAACTTCACTCTTTCTTCGAATTCTTGCTTCAAGAAACGAAGTCGTTTCATACAAATTATTTATCTAATTCCGAATTCCGCTTCATATCTACCGCAGATAAAGGTGCCATAACCACCATGGCCATCTGTATCACATTCGGAACACATGGTACGTTCTTCCCCCTCAGAGGCCCTTTTCCGGCCGTTCCCCCAAAAGAAAGAGAGCTCCATATTTCCCCCGATACAGGCATTATTTGTTCAAGGTACACTAACAGAGATACAGAATTCACCTCCATGCTAGAGGGCTACGAGAACGTCAGAGCATACTGCTACAACTGTACGTAGCCCGACCTTAAACTCACCCGGTTCCTGAACCGGATTAAGGACCGTTCATGCATCATGATGACTAACTCACTTTCCAATCCAGGTCACAATTGGAATGGACATTGCATAACTCGATGGTAAAAAACTCTTTCCCAAATTTATATAAAAAGAGTCAGTTAAAGCTAATTGGCCTTGGGGATGATGGCACTATATAGGCCTTTTTTCACCGTTTGCTTCGTTGTATGATGGCTTTCCTGGTTTTATGTCCTGTCTCTGGTTCATCTCTAACGTACAGAATACAGCCTTTGATTCCTTTGTCTACGCATAAATATAAGGTAAGTTCCCCTTCCCCTACTGGAATTGAGTAGACTAGATATCACTTAATGGCATATCGAAAGTGTGGTTCTATTTTGGTGGTGGATCCTAACATCTTCCACAGGAGGTCTCTTGCTACACATGTCGATTTACCCAAGATCTACGGTATACCTTCCTTTTATTTTCGCTAGCATAACCCTATGAAAATCTTGGCCTAACAGTGATATAGTGATCGTCCGGATATAACTCCGCAGACTAGACCACCAGCCGGTATAATGCCTGGCCCACATCCTCCACCACAGGCGCCTCCACCGGTAGCTTCAGGGGCTGTTGGAAGCCCGCCTCCGCAAGATTATCAGTACAAGTGATGCTCTCTTGCGTGATCTTGTGTTCTTTGTTGTTTTAAATAGGTGTTTGGTATTAGCATTAGTCTCTCATTTCTTTCTCGTCTTAAGGATATTAATCAGTCGGTATTTCAAGCTCCATAAGCATTAAGAATCATACTTCTTTTGTTATATAAGATCAGGATATTAAATGTCTCAATTAGTTTCATAATGGTAACAGGCACATCATCACAGATCGCTCTGGCGGAAAACGAATGGGGTATAATCAAACATGACGAAGCCAACTCGCTCTTCTTATCATAATCAAGAAAAGAAGAGGAAAAAAAACAGCAGAAACACACACACACATCCCACCATGAGATCACATCATAAGAAATTGAGTAGGGAGGTTAAAGAAGGTAGCTGCGTCCAAAATCATACAGCATCCGATTTAGCCGTCACTCCCTTCTCTGTAGGCGTGACAAGGCCCGATGTAGTCTCTTCCTGAGACTTGTGGCCTTCCAGTGCCCGTGATTTATTACCCGTAGCATCGAGGAACATGAGTCTAGAGACGCGGGTGATGCTTGCACGGCCCTCCCAGATCGGGAACAGGACAACCCCGAAGGCGGTACCGAAGAGCCAGATCAGGCCGACGACAACCCAGCCGGTGAAGAACTTCTTGCTGAAGACGTACGAGGATCCGTACATAGGGATGGGCCAGAGGAGGAGGAAGCATATAACCATGCCGATGGTGAGGGCGCGGGAGAGGAAGGCAGCCTTATTCAGCTTTCGGATATCCTCTTCTTCTTGGTCGTTGGAGAGACCCTCGCCGGGGATCAGCTCGAGGTCGACATGGGCGGCAGCCGCGACGTCAGAGTCGTCGACTTTGCGGATGGCGCGCATGGATTCGTAGTCGTAGTTTTGGGGCCCGAAGACGTAAGTGAGAACCGGTGAGAAGACGATGGGGCTGAGAAGGGCAGCGACGTTTCCGGCAAGCATGGGGTAGCTGGGTAGGGGCTATTAGATCATGTGCACTGTCCGGAGATGGGAAGAGAGAGCTTACTTGGATCCTGTGGTCTCGACGGTGAAGACACCATATTCAGTCTTAGTGGTCACAAGCCAAGAAATGAGAGCCATAGCGAGACCCAGAACCGGCGAAGCGGCCGCCGCGATCCAGTTCTGTTGCTTCCACACGAGAGTCATAGCTCCCGGGAATACGGCGGAAGAGATAATGACACCCATCAGCAGGTAGAGATAACCCATACCGATTCCAGCGTAGTGAAGACCAGTGGCAAACCCAGCCATAATGATGGCGAAGATGACGCAGGAAATGTGAGACATCCAGACAAGGCTCTTACCCTTGGCCTCGGGTTTGATGTACGCCTGGTAGATGTCGTAGGTAACAATGGAGGATACAGCAATCAGCTGAGCCGAGAATGCGGAGGTGACGGCCATGAAAATCATAAGGGTTGTGCAGACCGCTCCACTATAGCCCAGAAGTTCGACAGCAGCGAAGGGCAGCACGAGACCAGCGGTAACATCCATCGAACTAATGCGACGGGTACCTTCGAGAGCAAGAGCAGACAATCCCATCGTGGTAGCACAGAGCCAGGGAATTGCAAACCAGCAAAGACCACCGATGACATAGCCGGGGAAAGCGTGGACGGGGCTTGCAGCAATGGCTACAAAAGGATTAGCATTCATGTCAGGTCACACTAGGGCCAGCCAGGGGAGTTTACCCTTGTTGTAGTATCCGTTGTCAAGGAAGACAGTACTGGTGTAAATGTTAGCAAGTCACTTCAGGAGAAATTGGCGAATAGCTTAACGAACCCAAAGTTTCCTAAAATATCATTCAGTCAGAATGTTTGCACCAGATATAGTCCACTGGGAAGAGTAAGCTTACCGACAATGTTAATAACCCAGAAAATGCCACCCTCCTTGGATCTCATGGTGAGGTAGCTTCCCCCAGCATTGCCCTCGACCGGATGACGCTGCGCGGCTTCCATAAGAAGGTCATACACCTTACCCGGGGATCCAAGTCTGTCATTAGTTGCGTATGCGGAGAACGCAAAGATGAAAATGATGACGATAATGACGACTGTGTGCATGTAGTCGGTGATGAAGGTGGCCTTGATACCACCGAAGAGGGTGTAGAGCACGACACCAATTGGCAGAAGGAAACAGGCAGCAGCTGTTGGAACGCCAGTCATGGATGTCATCACCGCAGAGCCACCAGTGAGCAGCATAGCAGTGACAAGAATGTTTGTCATCAAGCAGAAGACGATGAATACAATGTGTACGGCTGTTCCATAGCGAGCACGGATGGCTTCCAGGAAGGTGTGCGCATTGGGAGCTCGTCTCTTGAGCTCAATTGCGAGCGTTGCGAAGAGAATAATCTGAACAGTAGCACCTATTTCCCACGTTATAGTCAATCAGCCTTGGCCCATATACATATTGCACCACCACGGAAGAACCAACCGGAAGCATAGAAGAAGGGACCCGAAGTGCCATACTGGTAGGCAACGGCAGACGACTGGAGGAGGGTAGCAGCCCATGTCCAACTACTAACGACGGCTGAGGCTACCAGACCAGATTTGACGCTTCGCCCGGCTGTGGAGAACATCTCGGAGGTAATGACTTCATGTTGATACCTGTCAAGGATAATCAGCTGATATAACGGATTAAATAAACAGGCAGCGTATGCTCACCTCTTCAAAGCCCAAGTAATGAAGATCATGAGAAAGGCAAAAGCGAAACCCAGCCCAACGATAATTCCATACCCAAACCCTTGAGAAAGGGGGGCGACAAACGTAACTGCTTCCGTATCCATGTTTAGCAGCTATGAAAGCTGTCTGTGGTAAGGTAAGAGCAAGTGGATAACAGGATGGAGCTTCAATGCCAAGATAGGATAGGACCAATAACAGGGGGGAGAGAGCTCTGGGGATAATGGGCCTTCTCCAGATGCTGATTGTCACTAGTGATCTGGGGGGAGGGGTGTTGTTTAAAGAAATCAAAATGCAAAGGTCAAGGGATAAGCTGGACTGATATATGTCCAGCCAGTGGAATGGAGCCGATCTGACAATTCTCCGACCTCGCAGGCATCATGATGATCAGCACGACAGGATACTTGGATCGGGATTCGATTCAGGGACAGGAGCGATAGACGCGAAAAGCATTGATGATGGCGATAAATAATAATAATTAAAACGGGTCTGGATCCATCACTCAAGGGTGTTGATAAGGATCCCCCATCAGGTTCTCGTCAGCCATTGTTAGTCGGAGGATTTGGCCGCGGCGAGGGAGCTTAGAGCCATGGAAGGGACTACTTTAACGCCAGGACTTGGCTTCCGGAATGAGCTTTTCAAAATTCGCGGTGTTTTCGCACATGGTTGGCAGACGGTGTTTTCCTGATAGCGTGGCAGAGGACATGGTGAAAATCGGTTTCGATTGCAAAATAAGGTCGGTCATAGTCCCTAGGTCCAGCAGGCGACTTAACCCGATCCGGCCAGTTCCAGGCCCCATTATTACGACCTTGTCCAATCAGCCGCTTCTCATTGGCGGGCCTTATCAGCAGGAGGCTTGAGCTGTACGGGTTAGGATTGGCTAAGAACCCACAGCTCCTGATAAGCAGGAGACCTCCGATGGAAGCTGATATCAAACCCGCTCCCGCATCCAATCGCGCCTTGTTTTGGATCCAGCTCTGATCTTGATAACAGTTTCAATCCTTTCTCAAACCTCTCCGAGCACCCCTTGGGGGTTTCTTGTTACTCGATACCTCCTCTAATCGATTGAGGAGGTTCCCCACGCGGCCCCAGGACTCCCGAGAACCTAACTGAGACCTACCTTGCTTACCGTGAAGGATTGCCTTTGAATATGCTCCGGGTCCAATTATCATTCCTATTTTTCCCGGTGACATGTCCTGTCAGTTTTCGAGACCCTGCGATCTGGGGAACTTCAGAAAACCGAATTAAGCGCCTTATCCTTCGAGGCTTGAGGCCATAAGATACAGGCTCCATGATAGATCAAAAGATAGACTAGCTTGTGTCCTAAAGATAAAGCACAGTAAACAAACTAAGGTTAGTAATTACGGTTTTTATATATGACGGGATGGCTATGTGTCATCAAGAGAATGCATTGATTCCTCTATCAATCCATGTCGAAGATGGGACTGTGGGTCATGTGACCAAGACGAGGAGGAAACATTACCTGCGTCTTGGCGATATTGTGGTTAGTGCATCTCGTGATAGCGAGGGTGGTGTTTTCCAGTCCGACTTTGGCAAAACAATACAGGAGCAGGTTTTCCAATATACACGATTGTTGAACCAAGCTCTAACAATGCTACGCGCTACAACGACGGGAATCCAGGCCCAGCACGAGAGGAAGGGGCATCAGCTTGAAGAGGCTATTAAAATCATTCTTAAGAAGAATCCGAGGATGCGTCAGGAATATGAACGACCGCAGCCCATTACTGACAGACTCTTTCAAGCTCACGCTACCCACGACCCAAGAGGCTGTGCAGAGTTATGTGCTAATGATTTATCAAATTTGGTAGAGCGACGTGAGCGGGCAAAATATGAGGACAACCCAGCCCTTCACTATGGCCCGATTGCCTCTACAAACCAATTGATGAAAGATGCTTTCTTGCGGCAGAGAAGGGTGTTCTATGTTTTGAGATAGAAACTGCTGACTTGATGGACCACTTCCCGTGTCTACACAGGGTATTTTGTGACTATTCGGATTCTCATAAGAACAAGGAGTGTCAAGGATATGCTGCAGTGCCTACAGCTGCGTGAGGTATGTAAAAGACCTCCTCTCTCGTATTCCACCAAATAAGGTTGAAGCAGAGATGAGGATCATTGGCGTACTTTCTTCCGGTTAGTCCCTCGCGGATCTTGCACAGTTCTCTATTAACAAAATTCATAGTCGAGAAAAACATCATAAAAGAGGTGCATGATACTGCTCAAAAGACGAATGCTGCAATCTAGAGCCTAGATAATGATCGATGGCGCGAGAAACCAACTGCAAAAAGCTCCACCCTCGACACCCAACCAAAGGGTAAAACTGGCGACAAACAAAGCATCTTCAAGGCCCTCGTCGACTCTGCTCTCTCTGCCCAGGAATAGGCCGTGGCCCGTCTCACAGAAGAAAGCATGATCGTGATTGGCGCCGGTGCAGAAACAACAGCCAACACTCAGCTCTTTTAATGGGGATCTTGATCCAAGATGCCATCCAGGAACGAGAATTGACTTGTGTCGTCAAATCAGGGAATGTGCAAAAGACAGGCAACGAAAATCGATGTTCCGGCTGAACGCCATGGCTGGTACAGGATAATCAACAGTTTCTCGAACAGGGGCCGAGTCCTTTGGCAGGGAATGAAGATTAGGTTCTTAGAACGTGGTGAGGCTGATCGGGGTAAATACGACTATCCCCCCCCCCACTACAATTTGTCCCCAACTCTTGTTAAAAATTTTACCATCACTAATAATCACTCACGTCTTGATGGCAATTGATGCTGATTCCAAAAGATCTGAAAGCCTCTGTCACGGATTCGGCATCGCCTTCCCAAGCCCTAAAATTCATTCTAGTGGATTTCTTAGTGCATAAAATGGAGATACTCACCTTTGTCTCATCATAAACAAGAAATAAATGGTCACTAAATCACAAGCAGACTAGAGAAGCAAATTCGATCTGGGTTTCCGGATGTGCCGGAACATGTACGTGAGAACATAGAGCTCCATTAATTACCTCAGGCTATCATCAAGCAAGACATCACAATTTTCTTCAACCATAAGGTTGCACAGATTCAGGAGAAATACACAGAAGATGGCCAGTCACTTCTGGCTGGTTGACCTTGGTTGAAATGACTATTGCGCTCTTTTTTATTGCGGCTACCCTTTGCCACTTTTTTTGAGGATCCGGCGTGGTTGGGCCCCCGACAGGCCAGCTGAAAAAAGTTCTTGATTATCTGAACAATGACTCAAAAATGGATAAGCTAGATGCCACTTGCTCTCCATCCGCGCTTTTCTTGCAGTTGATGGGATCATCCCGTTTAGCCCTCCTCTAACGCTCAACGCGAGCGGGATCGTCATGCTTGGTGTTGCTTCGCCTCCAATTTGAACCAGGTGGAGAACCATGGAGTACAGTTGTTTGGCTGGTTGGCTTGTTGGTTTGTTGGTTTGTTGGTTTGTTGGTTGGTTTCATTTACCCTAGCACTTCTCTTGTACTAACGATATGCTCATTGGTTACAACAATTAATTCACTATTAACTACAGAGTACAATAGGAATAATCCCAAAAGTCTGCGGGTCTGTCTGCGTAGACGGACCCGCAGACTTTGGTTTATTATACAGTACTAGTGCTTCCCCAAGCCCGCTAAGCGAAGCGAAGCTTTCAGGCTTGGGAGAACTATCGTCTTGGTCTCTCTTGTACATGGCCTATTTCATATGGGCGAACTTTGTGCCCCAATCCCTTCGCCAAAGCCAGTAGTTACTCTACAATGAGTGTATAATCTGAGAAACAGCCCCGCCCCAAGACTGTCCGATTCTTCTCGAAGTCGTGGACATTTGAGGCTGAAAGGTCCTCCACCTGGAAGCCTCCCCAGGCCAGATCCGGTGAGATCAGCAGAGCCACCCGCTACGCTACGGCACCTCAAACGACCCGCTCCCCGAGTCGCCGTCTTCTCACCTATGCAAGTTACTTATGGAGAAACTGCGGCTGATTTCGGGGTTGGCTCCAATTCGAATAATAGTGTGGCAGAGGTGCGTAATTCCGATCAAAATTAATTAGATACAATGACTAGTGAGCTTTAGTGGCATGAGATACTGGCTTTCTCCGGAGCCTGTTTCTCCTCCCATTGTTAGTTGGGAATTGCTCGGGCATGGAGCAAGTATAAAAGCCTAGTTCTCGGACCTGGAGGGAAGGAACCAAGCAATCTCTTTTGTCTTCTCTTGCAATATAAGTCTACTCGCGTTTTAATAGCCTTCAGTTCGAACCCGATAGTTATTCCCCGAGTAGCCTCGCACTATAGCCTCAATATCGAACACCCACAACCAGTCTATCCAGACACCCCCGATCACGGCTTTACCCAAACGGGTTACAAAGACAACACTTACTTTCATACTATTTGTTGTACGAGAACCTCCCCCCCGGGTTCAAAGTTTCAAACCACGGCGACTGACACGAAAGCGTAGAAGATCAAAGATATTTGATTTTTTGGTGTCAAAATGCTTGGTAAAGGATGGAAGGCCCTTATGGGGCTCTCTCTTCTCTTCGTCGGCCCTAGTATCGCTACGACTTACGCTTCGTGGGCATTTTACCAGGATCAGTGCTATGGGACACCAGCAGGGAGTGAGAAATTTGTGATTGATGTCATAGGGGTCTCAGACATCTATACATATCCTGGTGGGCACTTCATTGAAGTGGGCGATGGCTGTGGAGAAGGAAACTGTTTTGCCGTCACCTATAATAACGAATGCAACAGCTGTCTGGTCTATTATGGCAGCGGTTGCTATAACATCAATTTAGGATGGGAGCCAACCAGTTTCTTAACATGGTGTGAACCATGTTCAGAAATTCCTGCTGCTAATTGTGCAAATGATTGCTTCTAAGGAACTGGTGGAGGGGGTTGTGCTGCTCAGTTTTTCTTCCAGATTTTCAAGAATTTCACCTTGTTAACTTCACGAAATATTGCCTTGACACTCAAGCCTCAGAGTGGTTTTTATGTAACTAATTACCACAAGCGGGCCCCGTTATACAGACAATAACACTACTGGACAGAAATTCTTAACCTGAAGAGATCCTCCAGGCCTAGACAAACGTTCGATTACCGTTTGCTTCAGCCCTAGAGTCGAACTATCTGAAGAACCTCACGATCCAGGTAATTCCATCTCACCTTTCTCTCTCTCTCTCTCTCTCTCTATAGCCTCAGTTATACTCTGGCAGCGGCACTATCCCAGAGGCCAACCCCCGCAAGAAAAGCCAAATTGTGCAAGGGTGGAGTCTACGGAGTACCTAGATTCCATCAATTGGCACCTCTTTCTCTTCATCCAAGCTATCTATCTACCACCAATCCAAGAGCAGACTTTACCCGAAAAAAAAATCTCATTTTGTCAGGGTTCTCTTCAGAACACTTCCGGTTGCGCCTCTTAAGCTTAATATCTTCATATCCTGATTCCAGATCTCCATCCCTTTGCGGTAGGATCCATACCGGCGGTAATTGTGTTTGTTTGAAAGACTACCTATTCAAGCGCTAATAATTCCAGTTTCCTTGCCCCGATCCAGATTTCATTCCTACCCCTACTACCCCTCTTCTCCCTCATATATATAGCTAGCCAAGGTTCATTCACACCTCGACTCCCAGACAAAGATAACTAACTACGAGCCCCCTCACCCCCTCCCTCCGCACTATAGCGGCCCTGGTCCTCGTCAAAGAGAAAAGGGGGGGGAAGTTGGATTAAGACCCTTCCACCTAGCTTGAGTCCATTCATAAAACTCATTGGGTTGCCAATTCTATCTCAGGCTCTTCTTCCCTTACTCGCCAGATACACAAGCGCACTCATACACATGGAAATATGATAGCGAAGAGGAAGCGGAGGTTTACCATGCTTTTTTTTCTCATCTACTATTATGAGATCTCTTACGGTGGTAACCAACGATGTTCATCCTCTAGCATAGACCTCGCCTGCGTGGGGGAAAAAGCGAAAGTAAAAGGACGGAGCTTTATACTTACCTCGGGATACCGAGATACGCGAATCCATGGCATATGTTGCACACAAAAGCACGTTCTACGAGAGCAACCGCACAGAAACAAATCGTAAGACGTGCGTGTTGATTGGCAAGAAACTATAATACACATCCATATATGCATTGCTTTCCCAATTGTAAACTGACTTAGTATTCTCTGCATTAATTTTTGCCATTCCCAACATTGATGCAAACTTCGATTAAAAAAAAATACAACAAGGGAAAAAAAAAACCGGTGATGACCTATACTGCAGATAGGTATGGTGCGAAACAACTCGAACAAGGAAGGGCGAAGAAGGCTTCCAATGCGCTACCCCGTCCCAAGCTCACCGGCGCATGGAACAAAATAGCGATACAGGACACCGAAAAGGGGTATAAGATTTGTGAAGCGGGGGAGAGGTTGTTGATAAGAAAAATAAAGGAGGAGAGCGAGTTTTGCCTCTCCGTTGTCAATTGAAAGCTCAATTCCTTCGCAAGGCCACTTGAATCAATTCGGCGAGCAAGATTTGTGAAGACTCGCATCCGCTCAAACGAATAATCGATTCAGCCACGACAAAGGGACATTCAGACAATGACCGGGAGATTGTAAAACCCGATTGGTTATCTTAAACGTTCTTCACGAGAATTTGCGGGTAATCTTGGCAATGACTGCAAATCAAAGACGCACATGTCAGTTATCATCCAACCAGCGACATATCTCAATCCAAAAAAGAAAAGAGAATGCGGAATAACCCTCCAAACCAAACATACCATGCAGACCAACAACAGAGAAGATGAATCCCAAGCTCAGAACCAGCACAACAACAGGGTCGACGCGCAGACCGGGGCTCTCATCGGTGTACAGCTTCAGCATGGTACCAGAGGAACCACCGGCACCGGCAGCGCGAGTCGAGCTAGGACGGGCATTTCGGAGCGATTCCTTGTGGTCGGCGGCCGCGCGGCGACGCAAAGCAGCCCGGGGACCACCAGGAGGAGTAGGAGAGGATGGGCGGTTCACGGAGGAGACAGCAGAGGCACCAGCGGCCGACTTGGAGTCGGGGCCGGACTCGGCACCAGAGGTGACGGGGGAGGCAGCGCGAGGAGAAGCCTTAAGTAAAACAGAGCAATGTTAGTTAAAGACCTATCTCAAGGGGGCCTTGGGCGATGTAAATGGATAGCCAGTGTGTTGTCTCCCGAAAGGAAGTGCAAGCAACTTGGGTTCTCCGCGAAGATCGACGGGGAAAATGACACTCACCATTGTGAAGAGAGGACAAATGAAAATAGAGAAAAAGGGTTCAAGGAGTGTCGTAATTAATTAGAGAAGCAGAGTGAAAGAAGCAGAAGAGGGAATTGGCGAATCGCACAAGAAGGGAAGCTTGCAGAGAGAAAGGAGATGGACGAGGAGACAGAGAGGGTCGGGGCAAGTGAGGTCTGAAGGTGCCAGAAAGAGGCCACGCTCACGATTTCCAGCTGGTCGAGTATGGTCACGTATTGTCATCCCCCGGTCTTGTCAACCAACCATGGCCTGCCACCACGAAACTTTGACGTACTGTCAATACCACTTAGGACTCTCCATATTAGAGTTGAGTCGCATTCCGGGAATGGAAAAAATATCCATACTAAATCGGAATACTCACCACGAGGAATTCACTTCTCGGTGTGTTCAAGTCATCTCAATAGGTTCGATCGAGCTATTTCGCTAATCAGTGCTACCTAGCTTCGAACAATGAAAGAAAACACGACACAGCGACCTAGCCCAGATACGAGAGAGCCGCTTGATATTTGAAAACCATTACTTAAGAATATTGTGGTCTCTTTTATTCAGAATTAGGTAGCAGCTACAGTACATAGCAAGAAAAATGCACAGTCGTGATAGGTGACATAAAAAACAAGGAAATAATAAAATCGAGCAAAACAAAATATGTATGTCATCAAGCCAACGCCAATGGTGTCTTTGGGAGAAGATATAACACGAAATGAGCATTGAGAGGTAAGATTCCGGGGGTAGATTGGAAGAGAAATTGTGTCGTGAGTAAAACCGAGCAGCGCAGTAAAGGTATCATCTTGGAAATGCTAGAAACATGCCCGAAATTGGTTGTCAAAAGAAGAGATGTCGACAAGCATGGGCGAACTGTGCAGAATATATATGTCGAAGGATCATATCACCAGTAACAGTGCCTTGATGAAAAGAGGTGAGCCCAATAGGTATAGCCTCTTCCCCTCATTTTGCGCCGGGTGAAGGTTGTAATTATTTGTTCAATCAATCATCATTCGGTTCGGCACCTGACCGTCGACATTGGCCAGCTCCGTCTCATTCTTCTCCGCATCCTTGCGGTGCTTCTTATTGACATGAGGCTTCAGGCCCTTATTGAAATTGTGCATGCACATGCAAGCGTTGATGATGGTCATGACGATCAGGATAAGCGTAATGACGGCAAAGAAGGTCAAGGAGGGACGGGCCGCTAGGTAATCCATGCGGGTTTTTGGCTGGTACATGCGAACCAGCTTAAACAAGAAATAGGCCATAGCAGCGAAGTAAAGAAGCTAATGAACGGTTAGAACGACCATACTCATTTAACCCCCACATGTATCGGGTAATACGTACAATAATAGCGATCATGCCGTACTTGCTTTCGCGCCGAACGAAGATCGCTGCGGCCAAAAGAATAATGACGGTAACCGGGATAGCGGCAAGCGTAAGGGCAAATTCAACATCCCCGCGGTTGGTAACGACAACGACAAATTGTACTGTAAATCCCAGGAAGAAGAAGAAATCGAACTTGAGAAGTGCGATGTAAATCTGTTACTCTGTCAGCGGCTACCTCCCACACGAGCAAAAGCGCTACTACCAACCTGATACGTGAGAAATCGGCGCTTCATTCGCAGGTCAGCGCTGATATGCTTGTAAATGGACCAGGCGAATTCATCATAAAGCTTCCAGGCAACTATGGTCATCAACACCGTACCCATAGCTACAACGACCGGGATAATAATCAGAAAGGGCTGTGTTTGCTCCCAAATATCATCGCTAATGCCGCCGTTCACTGTCAAAACCTGCACGGAAGCTTCCTTGATCTGTTGCACCTGCACCGCCCCGTAAATCAAGAGTCCAACGTTACACACACACAACCCGATGACCTGAATCGTGTTTTTGAGACGGAGAGCATCGTACACGAGGATCAACTCGTAGATAAATCCAAAACTGTACAGAGCGAGGAAAGTGGGGATGGTTTTCGCTGCGGAGATGTTTTCGGCTACAGGGTTAAGTTGAATCTGAAAGTTTGCAAAAACATAACTACATGGTGAGCCTCCGCGTCAGCAACCCAAAACAGAGCATTTGGAGGAGATAATAGTAATATTTCTAGGTATACGTACCATTCAAGGGCCAGGGTAATAATTGTTTGGACAAGTGCGACTATCGCGAAGGACCATGTCCACATAGTATTTGGTTTGTACATCTTGCTCTTCTTCTTTTCCGGGGTCACATTGGTATAACCCTCTCGTCCGCGAAAACCTCCGGCCCCTCGTCGAAATGCTGGATCAAAAGAGCCACCGAAGAGGGAGGCTCGAGAATCGTGTGAGTAAATTTTGACGAAGTGCTCCGTTACGGAGCTCGAGTCCGCGGGAGTGTCGTTCAGGGGATACAATATGGCGGTTCGACCACCTGAT
Source organism: Aspergillus conjunctus (assembly GCA_027569095.1). Classification (NCBI taxonomy): domain Eukaryota; kingdom Fungi; phylum Ascomycota; class Eurotiomycetes; order Eurotiales; family Aspergillaceae; genus Aspergillus; species Aspergillus conjunctus. The sequence continues at coordinate 247,653 of JAPDEL010000036.1, read as the reverse complement.
GGCGGCGAGCGGGGTGAAGCAGGTGGTGGTCAGGGACCACGAGCGATGGGGGAAAAAGGAATCGGTCGGAGGGTGTATGTGGCCTTCCTCGGCTTCCTAACACGATCTCCCTTCTCGAAGACCGTCACTGAGTCGCGAGGTCAGATCTCGAAGTACGGGCAGGAGAGGACAGACACTCTCTCAGCACATACAACACGATCCCCAACAAGCCTCCTCTGGTCGTCGAGAGATGGACGGCGGATGATTTTGGCCTGAAGCGAGATATGGGGGATCAAGGAAAGATGGAAAAGGGTTGTTGCTCTGGGAATTTCCCCCAGAAGTTGCTGGTAGTTTGCCAAGCCACCGATGAAACGCTGTGGTGTGTCGGGCGGGGAGGCTCACATTCGATCGTTTCGCTGTGACTATGGCTGAGCAGTGGGCACCCGCAGGCTGGGTTCAAGATTCCTTGGAATCAAAGTCTAAATTTTCTTTTGTCTCTTAAGGGGTGTTTAACAATGGGAAAGATAACGAGCGATTGGAAACAATGAAAGAATGTGGGTTCGGAACCGAGGGGAGAAACGAAGGCTGGGTCTGTTCGACAATGATGCGTGAAGAGGAAGAAATGGAAAATAATGAAATGCAGAGCGCGGGAACCTTTCCCCGGCTAATTGTCAATAATAATAATGGAAAAAATAAAAAAATATTATTTTTACTCAGGTCGTGTATCCGAAATCAGCTGTTGGGTCATCCAGAGAATTTCAATATTTTTTTTTTTTTAAAAAAAAAAATTATAAACCAAAATCAGACCAGTTAAGGCAAATAAAGAAGAGGACGACTGACAGCTAACAGTAACCTTTTTATTTCAGAATCTTTTTTACCACTCTGTTATATTATTACAGCCTGTTCCACACTGATCGACTCGAATCCCACCATTTAATTTTCCCTCTTCTATAAATATGCCTGATGATGATGCTGCAAACTCTTGGTATACAGGACACACGGGATAGAGACAAGCCAAGAGAACGATCCGTTTTTCACGGCCCACGAATTGACTGTAGAGAATGCTTTGAATTATATTATTCATCATCTTAACTCCCAGGTCCAGGACCTGGAGAGATTAAAATATTATTATCTTGTAACGAACTCCGCAGTCTTAGCAATGCTAGGTAATAATAATAATTATTTTGCTTCTCCTGAACTGGCGTGTCAGGGTGGGTCAGACCCATTCCTGTCCCCTGTGCGAAACGTACGCCCAGGGCCGTGACGGGGCCAGAATCGCCGGTGGCTCTGGAGACCCTTGGGGGTTGGAACCAGCATCTCATTTGGTACCCGCTGCAACCATGGCTCCTTTCAACTTAAAAAGAGTCGAGACACTGTTCTTCATGTTGAACGATTCAAGCAGAATTTGCCAATGTTTGCTTCAGGAATTCTCAACTTCTCGACGAAAGACACATCGCCGATCGGAGTTTCAACTTTCGGCCAATTCAATGTCGACTCCTCCGTCCAAGGCGATTTTACTTGTTTTCTGTCTGCAAGATTAAGTTCCTGCCTCTGGATAATGAAGGCTTTATTGGTCGTTAATTCATCCAATGGGTGTAATTTTATCTCCTCAGCGGCCCCTTTCCAGCTCAATTCTTCCAGGCCCCGGAGTTTGATATAAGACTATTGTTCCTCTTTCTGCTTACTGTCCTATATTGTATCCATCATGCCAAATATAAGTCCTCGTCCCTATTTATAGGCTCTGTAGAGCGCTGCAGGTCCGCACACAATGCAAAGAAGCAATTCCTTGCATAAAAACGCACATGGGAAAGAGTCTTAGACCACCCCCAGACAGACCAGCCTTCTAGTCCAGTTTAGATTACCAGGCCAACCATGGCACCAAAACGATCGCGTCGTCCCCTTTTCAACTAATGTCAATATGCCAGCGGTCACGTGCAGTCTGGTTAATTGACCATCGACGGAGCTATATTCCGTGATCACTAAGAAGTATTGAAACAGTGCTTGACATATCAGCTACTATCCTCCAAAGTCTTGGGACTGCCTCCTTTCCTAACGGTTCTGGATCCAAGAATCCCCAAGTTGACGGACAAGCTTAGGCTTAAGCTCAGGGCAGAGTACAATCACCAGCCACTAAATTACGGAGCAGAGCTAAGTCCGAAATGAAAACAGGCTCGAAAAATCCATTCCTGGGCTATAGGTATTATTGTTTAATTTCCGTTCCGCCAGTCGCCGAGTTGTGAATCGGGGCGGTGCATTTAGGGTGGTAAAGCCACATTGTGCTGCGCCCACCGGATGTGGCTTCAAGTTCTTCAACCCATGGCAAGGGAAGATGGCTGGATTCTCTGTCATATGACAGTGGTTAAATAACGCATTGGTGTTAATGAAAATATGGGGTTCTGAATCTCCATTGGTGTTGTTGACTTACGGGCTTCCGGGAGTGGACGAATTGAAGACTTGCTGTGGCTGTATATTTTGGTGGCAGACCCTGGATAACAGGTGGCTCAGCTAACATCTAGCATTCAGCCCTACCAGAATATTACAACGAGCAGCGAGAAAATAACGCATCTTACTCGAGGAATGCCTTAACTGCGTGACAAGTACAGAGTTTAAGTTTTAGATCGCCGACAGCTCCTGAGATCTGATCTATTTTAGCTGCCTTACTTGCAACCTTACTAGCCACGAAAAGAGCGACCAGAATAGCCTTTTTTCTTTTTTCCGACGGAGAAGACATAACATGATATTCCAACATTTGTAAAAGCTATACTCCCAGTACTCCTACTCTCAAAACCCAAGCTAAAACCTCTCACAAGCAGAACCTCCGACCCCTGAGTAGATCCCAAATGGGAAAAGTCCTAGGAAGCAAGAAATTCTGCCGTCTCGCACCGAATATAGCAAGCGGTAACCCCTACCAAAACCTACCCACCCACAACATATCTTTTGACTCAACAATTTTCTACTTCTTCTTCTTCTTCTTTCCTCTCAAGCGCCATCCCAACCAATGCTGCGTTTCTTTGCTACACACGACAAGGCCTCACCGTCTTGATCCCCGGTCCTAGTCCACCCCCTAGAACCGGGACCCCGCAAATGAGAAATTCGGAGGAATCTTCACCCTACACAAACCCGCTCCTCGCTCTCTCTCTCGAGAAAGCAAAAGAGCCGGTCCTACCCTCGAGGGTCTGGTGTGATACACACACTTGCAATTGGCATCAGAAACATCGGGGAAGGAATCATTTTTCTTACCCCATGGGAGAGTCGTTGCGAAGATTGTGTGTGCGGGTTTTTGTTTTTTGCATAATCCGTACGACACTTTAGTGCAATACGCGGCATACTGTGGGGGGCTTCCTCCTCTAGGGGAGGGGGTTCTTTTGGTATCATTCGATTCCGATTATTCTGGTTGGGATGGCGCTTCAATTTTTTTTTCTCGAGGTTAGTTTTTTTTCTTTTGCCCTCGCGTGATTTGCGTGGGGACGTTCTGAAAAGAATGGATTTTGGGTGCCTTGCTAATTTTTTGGGTGGGGGGGCCTGTATTTGGGTTCCTAGGTAGTTGTGTGGTGCTGGCGTGAGGTCGGTCAGGATAGATGTTTGTGGATGGACTGAGGAGAGGACAATTACTATATATGGATCTCTAGGGGGAAAATGAATGCTACTGTAATTGAATCGCTGAGATATTTTCAATTCCATATCAGGATATTCAATTCTCATCCTCTCAACACGTAATTCAAGTCATGACTCGGGTGGTAACTAGGTTGGTAGGGTGGTAGAATGTTGATCTCGTAGCCAACTGAGTAAAACAAGTAATCGCTTGATATCTAACTTGGATATTATAAGTAAAGTTCTCCCCTATCGTCGTCCGCTGTCGACATTCAAAGGATGTTTTCGGCCAAAAGAAAAACGGATAAAAAGAGTAAAATGGAATAAAGTCGTGGCCACCTTGATACACCCCTTTCATCATCATGTATGTTTTCGGTTTATAATAATTTTCAATTTTTATGTCGCGTTTACTCGTCATCACCGATCTAAATAGAAAAATGAGTTAGCGACTTGGGACCACGAACTGGAAATTATAAACCAATAAATAGAAGGACGAACCTTGGGAGCAAGGTAGAATCGCAGGTGACCGCTTCCAAGACCGTATTCAAGACGCAGGGGCACCTCCTGGGAAAGGTAGAGGGTGACCTTGCTGGACAGGTTGGTAGCCTTGCAGAAGTTGACAAGGTATTTCAGGGAGAATGTGAGGGCGACGGGTTCGCTGAGAACGATCGAAACATTCTGATCTGGCTTGTCGACACTAGTGTGTTGGCGGATAGTAACAGAGCCACTTCCAATGTCACCCTGGCAGGAGAACTTGACACCCTCCTTTGTGGCCTCGATCACAACTAATCAACCAATCTCAGTTAGCCAGCGAAACCTCAAAAACCTAGAATGGGCGAACGAAGAGTAGGTACGAACCGGACTCAGAAAGAGCATTGAGATCTCTGCAAATTCGCTGGAACTCTCCCGCAGGCATCTCAACAGTAGCGGCATACTCTGTCTCGGGGATAGCCAGATGCTCTTGGTCAATGTCCATCAACTTGATATCGTATTCACTAAGCCTATCTGTCTCTGCACTCTCGAACATCAGGTTGACAGCATCGGGAGAGTCGTCGGCCTTGAGGGTCAGGATGTCTTCGTTTTGAGCAGCTCGCAGAACCTTGGTCAGGGAGTGCAAGTCAATACCCAGGGCGATGTTACGGTCACAACGGTAGGGAGAGAAGCCCTCGGCCTTGAGCAGCATGGAAACAAGGGCAACATGGGAGTTATCCATGGCCTGGAGAGCGATTCCGGAGTCATTGCAGTCGAAGTTACAGTACTGGACAAGGTCCTTGATGGCGTCGACGACCTGCAGCGAGAACAGAAATTAGTCAATTGAACCGGGTTAAAGTTGGTACAATTTACGTACGCGCTTGAGAAGACTGGCTTGTTCTAGGCGGGCTTCCAACACTGATCAGATGGTTAGATGGAGGTCGTCTTCGAGACGTTGTGGTCTGGATACTCACTCTTGATGTGCTGTGATGGGGGTTAAGGTAGTTGCGGTGAAGGGCTGAGGTGGAGGGAGATGAGAGGGGTAAAAGGCCAGTCGATAAATGAGAGGAGGTTCTGGATTGCGTGGTTCGCGATTAGAAGGTCTTATAGTTGTTGAGGATCTTGGGTGAAACTTACAAAAGCAAGGTAAGGAAGAATCGATTGAAGTTGGGAGGAGTTCTTTATTGAAGGTCGAAAGTGCAGGTAACGAAATCGCGTTGGACGGTGGGGAAGGAAGCCTCTACGCGTTCCTGGGTCGCGGCGCGTCTGCTGCCTTGGGCTAATATGAGCTCTTTGGGTTAGACTGGTGCCTGAGGCAAATGAGGCAGGACACCACGTGCATCATCAACACCGGTTTGAAAACAGTTCATATTTTACTTAATCTGTTGGCGATGAGAGTTAATAGGTAAAGATTGCCTTGGTGTTCAAGGATTATGATGATATTATGATCTCCGAAGTATTGCTTGCTATAGAGCTAAGACCATCTCGACAAGATGTGTACAGAATCGCCAACTCTAGGTTATAGGTATTCCTCCTCATCGAAATCATCGAAAATCCAGTTATCAGCTAGAGCTGCTCGTTCCCTGTCCCATTCCGCAGAATCAAAAGCATCGGCTTTTACCTTCTGCTCGTGTTGCTTTGTCTCATCGTACTGCTCAAGTGGAACCCATCCTTCCAGACTAACGCCAATTGCTTCTTTACAGTTTTGCTTCCCTCTGCGCATCGTTCAGCCTCATGCAGTTCCTTATTTCCTCTTCGGTGTAAGGAATTGGACAAGGAATTTTTGTCTTCAATCGGGACCAGCTCCGGAATAATTGGATCAAGTCGGCTTTAAGTGTAATGTTATCACCCTCCCATGGATCGGTCGCATGATGATAGAGCTTGCGCCTTAGTATGCTTAGATCATACGCCAACGCATTATCATGTCGAGGATTGAGATTTGCTGTTGTCGTAACGTAGATATAATGAAGGTGGCGTCCACGGAGAAGCTCAGCCTGTTTAAACTGCTCATATTCATCTAATTCGTCGAAATTTCAAGGTAAAGTAGGAACTTGTAAAGTTTCTGGGACACTGTCACCATAGTTTTGAAAGCTATTCGGCACTCCACACTGCAGAAATAGTGGGAGTACAGCACAGTGTTGCCAGTCGATTAGCCCGGTAATTTCAAAATCATCAGATGGCTGAAGGTCCGGATGTCTTATAGTTGGGCTACAAAGAGCCGTGCCATTGTCTGGTGTAAGTTAAGGAGCGATTTGCAGGTACTTTCCTAAGTTCTCCAATTGCTCGAGAGGTGATTGCTTTTGGTAGTTGTAGATTTCTCTGCGAAGCCGCTGGAAGGGCTGAAGCGGCCGCCCGAACTCTCCCAAGTATGTCATCTCTTTCGTAGCACCAGCGACAGCAGCAGCTGTTGAATTTCTATTTTCTAGATGTCAGTCGATGTTACGTTCACAACAAGGCTTGATAATGACAAGATTTGACCTACGTAGCCCACGATCGACAAGAATATCCCGTCGTTTCCCATACCATAACCCAAGCGTAGTGTCAGGCCCTATACAAAATTGATTGTCCTTAGTAGATGTTGTGGAGATGAAAACTTTATCCATTTCGGTTGCTAGGTCCCTGGTGTGGTAGATGCTTCCGCTTGCGGGAAGATCTATAGCGAAAAGTCGAGCCTCCATATCTACAAGGTTAGTGATCACCTTAGCTCTCGCGGACTCAGAAATATTAAACCAGATATCGCCCAGATTTCAACCATGAACAAGTTCCATGACGATATATTCTGTGCTTGCAGCGTTTTCAGATGTGGCTGAGTAACCATAGACTTTGGGTGCTGGTATATTATGCATGCGAAGAAAATCCATTGTTGCTACTTCGCTGGCTATGAGCAATGATTTTGGCTCAGTGGCGGGATAAGGAATTCGCGCAACACACTGGAATCCGTCGCGCATAGTTATTAGAAAGGTGTGATTGAAGCCACCCTCTGCGAGCTTCTTGAATCCGATACCATCCTCTTGTTTCCGGCAAACTGAATCGGCAGCAAGACGCTTAAGACCAGAAATATTGAAAAATCGCCTTCTCTCATAGTACCTTAAGGCATCGTTGTATCTTCATTTCTGATGTTAGCTGTTGGACCCAAAACAAGGAGAGTGGGAAAACCAACATCCATCGTCCAGATGTGTACTCGAATAGTTCAGAAGAATCTTCCATTTTTGACCTATTTGATGTATGATATCTGTGCGTTAAGGCCTCTTTCAAAAGGAAAGAGGAGCGAAGGGAAGTTGTATTTGATTAATGTGTTCTAGAGCACGTAAATCTCTCTGAAAAACTGACTTTGGTTATATCTACAGATTTCTCTAGTAAGTCTATAAAGGACTCAGTTTGAAATTTGAATAATTACTACGCGCCTACCACAAGCATACTCTCAGGAACATGACAAGGGTAGCAGCAGTTGAGCTATACATGTGTGCAGAATACAGAGTACTAACAGATAAGACTATACAGGAATAACGAAAGAGCAGCTTATATTTAGAAATTCAAACAATGATGCGGCCAGAAAAAAAGATAATCAGAAAAGAACAGAAACCAGTCCACTTAAACGCCGGGCACCTGCCCACTCTATGCATTTTGGGTATCGATCGCGTGGCTTTGGTATAGCGATAAATGAAAGGGCCTTTGAGAAGAAGTTATATGCGGGAGTCCAAGCATATGTATAATAAGAAAACAAGACGGATGTACAAAGGTATGTGGTGAAGGACGATGGAATGTGCAGTGAATTTGGTCACGCATTAGATGCTCGTGACTCTTTTCAAAGCTGCGGACCGGGGTCTCTGCTTGATTACCATTTCGAGCTCCTTTAACATGTTGGTGTTGGCATCGGTTCGTTCTCGTGCGGCAGCTTGCTTTGCCCGGTCTTCTTTGACACGTGCGATGCGCTCTTCCCGAGTTAGGGATGCCCTCTTATTACGCGATGGAAGGGCGATGGCTTCGAATATTTCTTCCTCATTGTCTATGTTTTGGATTATGCTCGAAACTGGCGTGCTTTCGCCGTTCAATGCCCGAAGAGCATCAGCTGGGCTGCCTTCGACTGCTGTGGTTCCCCCTAAGCTTGGGGTAGGCGACATGGGAGATAACCCACTCGCAGGTCGGGAGCGGTACGCATTATTCTCTCGGTCTAAACAGCTCATAAGCCCAGACTTGCCAGTTTCCCATTCCTGAAGCAATCCCCTGATATCTGCTCCGATAGATTCGTATTGGGAGAGAAGGGTGGCTTCCAGCTCACTGATATCGGTGTGCTCCATATTAGCATTAGATAACTCTCGGAAGATATGCATCTTTGCGTGCAACGCGCGGACTCCTTGCGATAGAGAGTTCAGCTTTCGGTACTGGGCTCGAAGGCGATCCTTGCCGGGTGAAGCCGTTGGAAGGGGTGAAGGGGGGATAGCACTATCGACGCGGTCTTCCTCATTGAGAATATTGGTCATCTTTTGCATGTTATCGCCCGTGACTGTCGCTAAATTCCGCATTTGGTCAACCGCAGTGCTCCATCTTGCGATATCAGAGCCTCCGCCATCGGCACCCAGGGCTAGGAGACAGCATAGAATACTTTTCCTGACCAGATACAGTCTTCCAAAAAGGGTACGAAGCCCACGCAGAGAATATTGGTCTTCTGTTTCTCTTTCAGCAAACGCGGTTTCCACCTCCGCAAGTTCCTCCTGGGAAATTTCGTAAATGTCGTAATACTTGGCAAGATTCGCGTTGTCTGTGAGGGGCTGCAGGGTGTGCTGTATCCGAATATATTGCTCTAGCATAGAGTAGAAACACACGGACACGGTGCGGCGCAGCCTCAGACATCGTCGGAGGTGTGTTTGATCTTCAAGCCTGCTGATCGGAGGGAGGGGGGTGCTTCTACTCTCGTGTCAGTATTTCGAAGGCTCACGGTCCGAGATTGGGAGACGAATAGTGCAAACGTACATTCTGTAACCCCTAGAGACCAGCTCAACCTCTTGTATAAAAACCACCGATGCGGATGCGGCGGAGTCGAACCCCTGAGCGTTCCCGATGAATACTACAGCCGCATCAACCGCTTGATGTCGTAGGTACTTAAGCCATTGGCGCTTCGCAAAAGCATAAAACAAAACCCCGATTACCGGGACCAGCACTAATAACACGCCAACTTTCCGTGGGTTCAGACTTGTCCCGGTTCGGGGTCGACTCCAGTGTAGCAGCCAGGCAATCGAGAAAGAAGTCGAGGCAGTCACAAAGGCACCTTGTAGGCCAAAAGTCGTCGATATTGAAGGGAGGTCCGCTGGGCGTGAGTGAGATAGCACATCGATGGCGGACATGTAGGAAGGGGCGCTGTGCTCGTTCAATAGTTGTGATGCAACAATTACGTAGCCAAATTGCTCCAGGAATCTCTCATTATCACCCCGTCCGAGACGCGAATTCAAAGCGGACTATTAAGTAAAGGTTCAATCAGCATGCCTGTGATCGAGGGGTTGTATTGCATATGGTTAGAGGCCATACCGCACAGATATCGTAGAGTCGACTCAGCGCAGCTGTTTGACGAGAAGGCCTGAGGTCCAAGGGTTTTGGCAGTTTCTTGCGGATACGGTCCTGGAATTTTGAAGTTCCTCGTGGGGCAAAATCAGCAGCCGTAGAGTCGGATAAGTCGTCGCCATTGTCGCTCTCCTTGACAGTCCAATCGGGATCGTGTTCACCTTCCCCTGACGCACCATCCACGTTAGATTACCCCATACCAGCGATGTCCAGGGACGTCCAGGGGAACTAGAGACCAACCTCGAAGATATTCGGCCAGGGGCGAATTCTCATAGACCAAGGCTTCCATGACCTGTGTTCATTCCGGATCGCTCGTTGATAAGGAGGTGTGAGGCGGTGAACTTGTTAGGGGAACGCGAAAGACAGGTGTACATGAGATAAGTTCGATCGAACAATGAGGAGGAAGAGCCAGTTTAGATATTGGGTGAGAGTGGAACATGAAACAACGTGTTATAACAAGGCCATTTCTCCCAGGACCCGTGCTCTGGCAAGGATAGTGTCAATTATTCCCTGGGATGGGGTGAAGTGGACGAGCAAAGATAGTGGACTTGGGGAGGGGAGAGTTATGGAGGAAGCCCGCATAAAATCACCAGGGAAATTATGCCGGGTGATAAATTAGTGGCCAGCGGAGGCTACCCCTGACAGATTAAAATGCAAGACAGGAGACTAAGGTGTGCAGAGAGGGCCACGTTGAAGATCAAACCGCCCATCTGTCGGTCTTTCTGGGGAAGGGTGGAAATGCCGCGATGGTCGAATCGGAGGCGGAATCACGAGAAACGGCTCGGTCGAAGCTAACGTTAAACGGCCTCAGGCGACACCCACAGCCAGCCAGAGCGAGAGCCTTCAGTTCTCGGATTATGCGTACGTATTATTATTGGAGCCTGAGTGTGACTCGAACAGAAGAATGGAACAGCAATGTAATGAACACTGATGGCGCCTGTTATCCCTGTGCCAACTCCATGGGGATTCTCGTGAACACGACTTTCCGCGCAGTGGGCCGAGGTCCCATGCTCCCATGCTCCCAACAAACGACAGTGGTCGACTTTCAGATGCTCGTAAGGGGTATATCGAGTCCCTTCCTCGGACTTTTAAACAGAAGTTTTGTTTCATGTTGACACTACGGGATCCGTTTGACTGCGAGTGGTTCAACTATTGCTGCTCAATGCGAGGAGCTGAACTTTGCTATTTTCTCCCAAGCCGCCAAAACAACAGACCTCCCCCATCTTGATCAGAAAAGGTCTTCCAAGTTCTCAATCCCCGTGCAAGACTAATTTTAAATAAATGATTACCTTTTAGCCTCGCTTCTCTCAGCCTTGTTTCCCGAGTGGTCGAATGACTTCATGCTTCTGCCCAACCCCTTCCTAGCGCGCGCGTCCAGAGCCTGTGGAACATTAATATCCATCCCATGAGAGTCGACAACGATTATTCACATGAGGGACACAGTTCGAATAACATTTACCTATTTGTACGATGTTACGCGCCTCTGCATTCCCCCTCACAGGACCATTGTTTGCTTTTCTAAAGGAACATGGAACAGTTCTAGGGTCTGGATGCGGGGTTACTGAAGATTTCAATATCGTCTTTTTGAGGCTAATCTGAGTTCTGCCAGAAAGCCGATATCATCGATGCTGGTTGAACCTGGATCACCAGGGTCCGCCTCCATTGGGTTGAGGGAACAGGAGGTCGGTATATCCGTAGCAATTAGATGCGAGCAGAGCGTTTAACTAAGACTTATCCTAAGCACAGTGTTGTCGCCTGCAAGATAATCCTTCCGCAACTCTTGACAGGACATGGCTCCGTGATTACTGCTCAGACTCCGTGGGGTACATGTGACCCGCTAACCCTTATTAAGTCTTTCAGCCAAGCCAGTCTCCTCCTGGAGCTGGTGGCCGTAAGAATAACTTATAATTTATCAATATGTAGCTTAAGTCTGTTTAAGCTGAATATGGTACATATAATAGGAAAACCAAGACAAAACAGGACTGATAAGGAAATTGGTCCTTTGACCAGCAAAACAGGAGCAGGAGAAGTGAGGTGACCCAGTAATGAAATGATAAAGTGACAATAGTGCCACACCAATTTCATGAAAAAGATTGACAAAAGGGCAAGATAATGAAGCCTTTTTTAGGCCTGACTATCATAGATATGAGCCGTGATTTCATCGTCTCCCTGGGTCCAGCAAATAACAGGCTTGGTACCACAGCCCTTATCACCACGCGCAACCTTAAGTTGATGGATGATATTGCCAACACGAGATTGAGAGAAATACTGATCATTCTTGCCAGTAACCTTAACAACAAGAAAGTACCTTGTAGGTCCCAGGAACCAAACTGCCATACCCTGCAGGACGGGGTGATTATCAAAATTCGCGCTTCTCGCAAGAGTCTTCTCATAGATAGCAGAGTAGGTTTCATCGGTGAGATAGCCACTCTGGCACTTGCAATTATGCCAAGGAGTGGATCCACGAGCCTCAAGATCATTTGCTTCAGCGGGGCTGTTGGTAGAAACATCGATGTCGAGAGAATCATCGATAACTGGTGGGGTAAAGTCGCGAAGCGGACCAGTCGAATATAAGGTTTTCAAGGCACTAATAGGAATTATTTCAGAGAGAGTCTCTGGAACAGGACTGGCAGAGGCTAATGTAGCCAGGGTAATCAAAAGAGTGGTGAATCGCATCTTGAGTTGCAGGAGTGGTAGATTTAAGTAAAATGAGCGAGGTATATAAAACAATAAAATGGTTCAAATGTATCAGTTGGTCTTGAATGAAAGTGGTTTATAGTTGGATTCTGATCAATAGTAAATCTAAGAGGAAAACAACTCCAGCTTTTTATAGTCTTTTCTGCTTCTCAAGATGGTGCGTGAAAATTACCTCAGTGAGCTATTTACTACCAAGACTAGTTCTAAGCTAGCGGAGGCACCCCGGCGCAGTTTTTTATATTATATCCATGGCTTCATGCTTCGCTTAAATCAAAGAGTTAGGAAATAGAATGCTTATATTGCAACCTTCTTCTAACTTAGTAAGTATGGGTATGTGAGCTACGTAGATGTCTACCAAGATTTAAGAGCAGCTCTCAAATCTCTTTTCACTACATGTAAAGTTACATTGCCTCAAAACTCCCTGTGTAAGCAGCGTAAAGAACAGGAGTCTGTGAACAATGACAGCTTTTTAAGCCAGAAGCTGAAGCCCATCACAGACAAATGTCACACTTGAGGACGCTGCAAGTTCTCGAATCTTAATATGTCGGAAAGCGGGTACAGTTCTGCAAAATCATACTAGGGAGCGATTAAGAAACTAGTAATTTGATACCGAAGCCCTAACTACAGCGTCGGAAATTAAATTCATCTAACCCCAATCTTCTCCAATCCGCATCCCTTAAGAAAGCCGTTCTCTGTTAAAAAGGAGTCATTCAAAATCACCACCCTCATAAATCATTCTGAGCTGCTATTGTCGAACGTGCTTCCATCTATCTATCTACGAATTACCTGGCTGGTGATACAGATGTTAGAAATTCACGCATGTCAACTTTAGGGAATAATCAACGCCCACGCCGTGCATTGGCACTAAGAATTATGGTGGGAAAGGATAAAACTAGTTATTCTACGAGAGCAGTGTTTGACTGACCAGAAATATTACTCCAAGTAATCAATGACGGACATATAATATTGCGTAAGGCAACCGATTTAGTGCGGTTTGAATTTGACTGTTGTTGATGAGTGGGACATCCTCTGTTTACCTTCTGGGCCGACCGAGCAGCGTGTGATGGGCACGGAGGGGTTTTTTGGTCTATTACATGATGATACACAGTACGAGTGCTGGCCTAGACAGCGGGCGACATTATTATGATCCAAGGTTTCACCATTTCAGCCCAAGGCTACATGCGGCCTTGATGACCTTCTCTTACAAATAGCTCGCCACTTTGCAGAAATGAAAGCCAACTGTCATTTGTATCATTTATTGATATTAATTGAATTTTAGAACACAGTGTAAAATATACAAAGCCTGGTATGGTTTGCTTACTTAGGAACCATCAAGGTGGTTCTCTTGATAATATACAGTACATAACATAGGCACCTTTGTCATTCGTGCGTGTATTTGCTTTGGAAAGGGTGAATAGCAACAGTACTTTTTTCAGTGTACACCCATACCAGCCTCCCTCAGGGCTATATGCCGAGTTTCCCGGATTAGCCCTGGACATGGTGACATGGTCATTTAAACCTTCTATCCTACATCATACCAACTTTAATTTTCTTACCAACCTCCCTGTATATGCCTTGTGTAGCATTACTCAAGTCATTCTTGCGTTATAAAGTGTCCTTTCCTCCTTAGTATCAACAAGGCAGAGATGACGCCTCGGAAATGGTACAATATAGTACATTGCCTGCTGTCCCCATTGAAACTAACTAAATATCAAATTGCGCTCTCCAAGCGGTAAGTCTGAGCGACTCAGATTGATGTTCATCGATGCAAGATTTATGCTTTATTTGATCCGCAAACGGCACTCGAAATCCTGGAGAAGGCTAAAAACCGATTTGAAGATAAACCTTCAGAAAAATCAGGTAGATCTGGACTCTAAAGTTGGCAATCTTGGCACATCATTGGGAAAGTACATTTCCTCTCTCTCCCCTAGACATGAAGAGTATGGGAGCTGAGGAACCGGAGTAAAGTTAAACATGAACCATGATCATCTTACCTCTCTTGATTGACTCAATGCTGAGGTGCAGAGCTGATTGAGCCCTTGGAATTTTGAGTATTTCCACCATAGGCAATGGCAGGAGAGGGGCAAGAATATCAGGTAGCACAGCAAGCATTAGCGAAGCAAACTATCTAGTACAGCCCCGTTCAAGAGACAGAGCAGGTTGCTCCCGACCACATCTGCCACAAAATCTAGCATGGGGTCCATTTTAAGTTTGGGTTCCGGAGTACGACGACATCCCAAGGCACCGGGTGGAGTTTGGTGCGGAGTAACTCCTTCGAGTACGATCGGCGAATCTACGGATGGTCGATCTGCTGGGTATTATTCAGTCCTGAAAGCTCTTTATTGCAGTAAGATGACGATAGTCATGGGTATCAAGCGTGTTGATTTGCATAGCAACGGCCTCATCCTTGACGCATCCCTCTACTACCTCCACTCTTCTTAGATGTATAGTACCTTTAGTCCAACACAATTCGGTTGTCCTACTTGCGGTTACTAATTATTCGAAATGTCATCTCCAAATTATTATCATACACCTGTGGCTGGCTGAGCGAAAGCGAACTCACCGAAACAACAACAAAGACCAAACATTATACGGCCAATCCAGGGACCTACCGATTCGAATATCAAATTGCTCACAGGTTCAAAATCCAGACCCTTTTCTACTATAAGGATGGGGGAAAGTGTGTCCAGTATAACAGCTCCGATGGGGTCATGAGCCCGTGACACGCTCTAGTCAGCTTGAGATCGAAGTCGATCAGTTCAAGGGCATCACCGGCAAGAAGAAAGAAGATGGATTGAGTGGAAAAGGAATCGCTTAAATTAATGATGACAACCAGGGCCCGAGGCTCCCGATCAAGCTTCGCATCAGCAACCAGAGTCTTTCCGATGAAATCCGGTACAACATCGGCCTGAATCTGAAGAAATGTGCCCGGACAGATGAATATGATCCAGAGAGGTAATTCCTGAGATCATTGCCAGAGTGATTTAACGCCTTGATAGGGAGTGAGGGTGGCAGCAGGGGTTTAATATTCTTTATCAATACAGGTGCTCAACCATCTCATCCTCATGACGACAGGATTCACAGGCCTAACTCTTACTAAAGAAGTATCAGAATCTGTCCAAACAAATTCATTTGTTACCTTCATTCATGTTATTTAAATCGCCTTGCTGCACTGCATTTACTACTATCATGCCAGATTGATTCTGTGCCATTGATCTTTTGAAGTATTCTACTATCTTCTCAGCAGGAAAAAGACCTCCCGCGGTAACCAATACCTAGTAGCACATTAATACACCCGATATCAGATTTGGGTAAGATAATTTTAGATAATAATAATAGTATTTGTATTCACTATTCTAGGAAGTTGCTTTATTGCTTTATTATGTGTTAAGGTCAAGTGACCAGCCCAGAGTCACCGGTGTCCGAAAGCCATCAGTGCTTTGAAGTCACCAGTGCTTAACAGTCAGGTCGCCCTATTACGTGCAAAAAGTGTTATATGGACTGTTCGTCGAGAGTAGCAGCAATGGCTTAAAATCAAGATTGTCTTTTGGGCCATTGAAACCGTGAGGGTGCCCCATAGTTAACTACCTAGGTATAATAGACGCCCACGTGACCATGATATAGTGGGCGAATAATAGCCATGGAAGAAGTGTCAAGGCTTTAAAGCAAGTTCCAGAATGCAAATCTACTTAGATTGCAATCTAGAAGACC
The DNA here is from genome assembly GCA_027569095.1 of Aspergillus conjunctus. Classification (NCBI taxonomy): domain Eukaryota; kingdom Fungi; phylum Ascomycota; class Eurotiomycetes; order Eurotiales; family Aspergillaceae; genus Aspergillus; species Aspergillus conjunctus. The sequence goes on along the minus strand of JAPDEL010000036.1, from coordinate 231,648 downwards.
ATTAAAGCAGTGCTTCTAGAGGATTGACAATACAAGCCTAAATAACATTTAACATTGAAGATAAAGTTATAAAGCCAATCCACGTCTCATGCGTTGGCAGTAGATAGTTGAAGGGTAAATATATATATTACTACAGTATAGGGAAGAACGTAAATGTAGCACCAATGGATATGTATATTTTGAATATGCATCCACTAGATGTCTCTTTCCATGCCTAATTCATGACTTGAATCCTAGGATACGGTGTCAGAATGACGACCTCTGTGGGTTATCTCAATTAAATGCCTCAGGCACTGATACGTTGCACGGGCAACCACATCGTCAACATCGCGTCTCCATACCTTGTCAAAGAAGTCGATCCTTTCTTTCTCCCATGACTGATTTTAATTAAACGAGCATTCTCTTATCAATAAGAAATATCTAACAGGCTTTCACAAGCATTTTGCACCATAATCCGCACCGCACCGTATTAGGTTCGGTACCGATATCTTGGTCCCTCTCACCCCCATCCCTTGTTCTTGGCACCCGAGTCCATCACTCGACTTGATATCCCACAACTACAGCTCCTATCGGAATCGATCCTGAAGACAATCCCAAAATTTCCAATGGTCTCCCGTCACTCGTAGTGACTCGAAAGTTTCTCTTCGACATGTCCGAATTCCTCCACAAAGCCGTCACGCCGTGCCCACGACGACTGGGATCCTCTATACTCGGGGATAGAGGCAGTGATGTAAACGTTTCCTCGATCGATAGCTTGTGGAATAGCACGCTAGGAGACTGCGATGACACGGGGAATATTGAGTTCACAACCGAGATCAGGGCGCCAGTTCTAACAGGAGTCAAGCCAAGACGAAGAAACAAAACAAGCACGTCCTTTGCTATCCATAACGACCGAGAAAAAAGGCTCGCAGAAGCAGCAATACCATTAAAGCAGGAAATCAAGCCTATTATTGGCCCCGATAATCGCAAGTCATCTTTGCTTGCCCAGCCAGCTCAACGATTTCGTCCCCGAGTCAGCTTTGCTCCTAGTCCACCGAAACACTCCCAGAAGAAAGGAGTTGAGAATAGGAAACAAGAAACAAGGTCGGACCTACATAGGAACAATGAGCTTTTGAAAGAAATCAACGGGCATGAAAATGGAACTCGTATTCAGGGCACATTGAAAAAGAATGTCTGTCAGAGCACAGTATATCTACCACCAGACGACACGACCGTGGCCAGCGTTTTTATGGGGATTTTCAGCCCGCTCAGGCCCCGCAATCCAAAACAGCAAACTCAGCAGCCTACCGAGGTTGGTAAACTTGAGACCCAAGTTGCCAATTTACAGTTGGCCAATCAATCGTTGGCTTCATCCCCACAGCGTGCACCGTTGCAGCCCAGCTCTAAGGTTGCTCAGGAATCCTGCAATAGAATTGATATCTTGGGAAAGAATGGGGGCAAGGAGAACATTCCTCCAGGCATGGTCCGCGCCAACATCAATGACGAAAATACTGACCCCGTGAAGCCTATAAAGGTACCTGGGGATAAACTTGCCACATTGAATCGGAATGCGGATCCAGTTCGTCGCTTACGCACCTCTATTAACACAGTTGGTAGGCCTCTTGCGGCAAAAACTGTCAATGGACCTCCGCAGCGGTCGGTTTGTAATGCCAGATCAAACATAAAGACCTCATCTGTCAGAGGGAGCCAAATTGATGGAAAGAAGAAGACATTAAATACCGGACATGAAGCACCATCGACCAGGCCTCAAACCACGTCAAACTCACTAAAAGGTTCGAAGACAGGCTTGAAGTCGTCTATATCTCGGAACAGCCTAAGGGACGTGAGCTCCGAGTATCCACTGATTTTGGAGAACATTACAAACCCGACCATGTACGATGATAACTGGCTTTTCCATCAAGAGGTCATATTGACTCAGTTGATAAACGGGCTGTTTGAGCACACAGATGGCGATGCAGCTTTTGGTGATCCAACGATTCTGAGACATGAATTTCTCATCCTCTACCAAAGTGCACCCATCACGAACCTCTACAAGAGAATCCAAGCATCAATCTTGTATGGTGCGTTGAGCATCCCGAAAGATGTTTTACTCCGGAACGGCCGCCTGAGACAGGATTTGGGTATGAAGCGAAAGTTTCTCGATTTCTGGCTCCAAACATACGATACACGAGCCTTGCAAGCTGCGCTGGAGACAATCATTGGAAGGAGAATCGTCAGTCCCAAAGGTGCCTTGAAAAGCTCCAATGGCTCATTGGATAGTTCGTCTCAGAGCAAGGGAAAGTCCACGCAGAAGAGGGTGGAAATGTTCTTGGATACGTTTTTAATTCAGAATCAAGACATGGATCGACAGAGCAAGGACCCGGAAGCTCCAGGAAAGGCGTATCATCGAACTGTCCTTCGAAGCATCATGATGGTAATTCTGCTCGACAAAGCAAAAATGTGTCACAGGAATGCAGTCCCTGGCTGTCTCTTTCTCGCCTCATCCCCATACAAATCCTCCGTGGCCGTCCTCCAGGCACTAGCACGATTCCTGATCCCATCTTCTGGAGACGTGGTTAAGGCCCTCGGTCAATTGGATTGTCGGCTACTATACAGGCAAAGCCCACTGGCGGAATACGAGTACGGAGTTAGCAACCTTGCTGTGGACTTGAGAGATGGTGTGCGGTTGACAAGGATTGTCGAGCTCCTATTCTATCCTTCAGCGCCACGCGTGGCCGATGCTGGTCTCAATGTTCCCGAGTCTGAGAAGTCGTCTATATTTCCAACCCGAGATGGTCAATGGCCCCTCTCCCAAAGCTTGAAATTTCCGTGTCTGAGCCGTGCTGTGAAGCTGTTTAATATACGGATTGCGTTGAATGCGCTTGCCTCGACTAAGGGGGCTACAGCACTTGTCAGTCACATTCGTGCTGAGGATATAGTTGACGGACACCGTGAGAAGACCATTGCGCTTTTATGGGGGATGGTTAGCAAATGGGGCCTGTCTGAACTGATTGATTTCAACGATGTGCGGAAAGAGATTGCCAGACTGAGAGAGAAGCTGGGGGACCGATTCGGATCTGAGCCAGTTGAGGTTGGGCATCAAAGTGACGAGCCGACTGTATTGCTCAAGCAGTGGGCCTTTCTCGTGGCTCGGCTGAAAGGGCATCAACTGGAGAACCTCACCACGGTCTTCAGTGACGGCAGAATCTACGAGAGCCTCGTGGACGAGTACGAAGGGTATATCCTAGGATCGAACCAGAACGCCCAACTCACGGGAAGCAAAACATCACTGCAATCCCGCTTGCGAGCACTAGGGTGCAATTCCCAATTCGGTGAGCATAGTATCTCCATCCATCCGTTACCCACAATAGTAGACTAACAAAGAAACGTCTAGTCAACCTCGTCTGCCCGCGTATCTCCCAACAAGCCCACTTCCTCGACGCCGATTTCACCATCGGCGTCCTCACCTTCCTTTGTTCTCGCCTTCTTTCAGCCTCCAAACGTGTGCGAGCAGCCACGGTGCTCCAGGATGCATGGCGACGCGTCCTTACCCACCGGGATCAGCAGCGACGCCTGCGCGCAAGAGAGGTCGCAATGCAATGCGCAGCGGTTGTGCAGACCCGGGAGCGAATCCTATGGGCGAAGGGGGTTATTGTGCAGTGGTGGAGAAGCGTGAAGACTAGGCAACGACGAAAGAAAGCGGCATTGGTGAGGAAGCCATCGAGAGTACCCCTGCGTCGTTACAGGAAATGAGGCACGAGACCTCTTCCCTTCCTTTCTTTCTTTCTTTTTTTTTCCTTATTTATTTATTTTCTTTTATTCCATACAGCGATACACTTAGGCTGGGAAACCCCAACGAGCAGACAGCACAGCAGCCAACGAATCGTCTATTTTCTTTTGTGATGCCTTTCGGTCTAGGATTGAGTCATTTAATTTTGTGTGTTGTTTTTTTTTTCTTTTTTCCTTGGGCCTCGGACCACTTGGGCGAATTATCTGCATACTCTGTCGATGAAACCGCTCTTTCATCATATTTCTTTATTATAGCTCTTGAAACAAAGGAGATATACGTACTCGGCCAGAAGGACTTCGATTCAATTTCATCATTGTCATACTCGTGGAGCCTTTCTGGAATCTCATTACAATCCAATGATCCATACACAAACTTCCGCTGCACATCAACATCGAATCGCAACATACATGCATACATAATTCAGTAGCCTACTCTGTGCAAAGATGTAGGGTCGTAGGTATCTCCTCTATAGGCTTCAGCCAATTCACCGCCACGCCGATCCTGTATAGATCGATCTACTCTGGCATCTTCTTCTCCCTACCCTTAGGCATCTAAGGTAATTGGGCCCCTCAAACCCACCCAGGGACCGATTCATCGCCACACCACTACTTTACTTACTCGGTGCAAAAAACGATCTAACTACTACCCAAGGTACCTAGGTTACTGACTAATTGGTTGGTGAGCTAGTTGGTTGATTGTCTAATCATATGTAATCTCAGAATAAATAAAGCAAATAAATAAATAATAACTATAGTTACCTAGGTACCTATGTGGATATTCTTATGCAATGATGCAATGTGAGTGGCTGGGTTTGTTTATTTTTATATATTCATTTTGGGGTAGCAAGGCAATGTATGACATCATTGCGTTGTCGAAACTTAAATTGTATGCGTTTTCGATTGGACTGGATGGGACGGGACGGGACAAGATGAGAGGCAAGACTCTGTGTGTGTGTGTTGTTATGTGGTTTACAGATGTTTAACTGGGGGCAGATCAGTTGTTTAGCAAAGTAATTATTTGTCTATTTGTCTGTTCGGGCTGTGCGATGGCGTAGATGCGTTACGTTGACATTGGGAATGTATCTGCCTTGTGAGCCAACATGGGATTATTTCTGTACGTGCAAATGTACGGAGCACTCTGTATGTGTGTATTTCAAGAGGTGGATATTACTGAAGAAATAATTTGGAGATTAGCACAATGAGGTATTATTATTTTGCGGATGGATGGGTGGCTGGAGATTATCATTATTTATTTAATTTAGGAATGGGTAACCGGAAAGGCGGTCATGTCCGCTGATTTGATCTGAGTTTCATTTTGTGATGAATAAAAATCGGTATTCTATAGAACTCTGTTATGATTTGCCTCGTGGGAAGCTGAGCTTTGGTGGCGCCGAGGCTGAATGGGGTTCTTTCGGGAGCTGAAAGCTTGGATTTATCAGCCCCGTTGATGAAGGGAAGAATTGTGTCTTTGTTCGCTTTCTGTCTGTTAGTCATGGGGACAGTTAGTTGCTTCCATTCCTCAAATGCGGCTCTTTGTTCAAGAGCGTGGGGGATAATTTCTCATCTCTGAGGCATTTGCTTGTTTCCTGTGGGAGTTGTGGTGGCTGAAAGGTTGTCTTTGATCGCATTTCAATCAGTGTTGATTGGCTGCGAGGCGAAGTAAAACTGGTGGTTTTGAAATGAGAGATGTCGGAAGGATTTTGGGCGCCTTTTTGTCGAAAGGCGTAAAGCTATGAGTCAAGACTCGAAAGTGTAGAGTCATTCGGGTCATTTCGTCAAGCGTTGTCGATGAAGTGACTCAGAACGAAAACCGTTTGGATTCACCCCCCCCTATTACTAAGAAGGCGGCGATGATTTTCTAACCTTTTTCCATGTCATTCCTTCTGCTTTTCTTGCTGAGAATATCAAAATAATCAATCTTCACCAAATGCACATGTGATGACTCCCCGGATTGGGACATCTTCTGATTCCCCCGAGGCCGGTTGAAACCCAGACCATCGTCCGCGCGCTTGACGACGTGAAACGTGATAGATGGAAGGCCGTTTCTCGCACAGATCATTTCTGGACATGGGTGAAACAACTGAATGACGTTGTCGAGAACAGACCCGACCTGCCTGTAGTGTGACGTCTTCGGACGAGTAACTAACTCAGGAAGGGGGCCAAAAACCGCGCTATAGCAGATAAGATTATTATTGCACCCGCGACTAGTACGAAAATGATGCAATGAAGAGAGGATCGACTATAGGGTTGGATATTGAATGTGGTCTGATGTTATGCGGGGAAAAAAGGGTCGTACTGGACATTTTCGCATGAAGAAACTGGGGTCTGAGGTAGTAGTAAACGTAGAAGACACGGTATGATCCTAGTCGTTATTCCGTGGGGATGATGTATCGAGGAGGGTTTCCTTGTGCGTGAGTGGACGGTGTGGTTTGTATGCAGAGTTGCCGGAAGTAGGTAGACGGCATCGTTCGCTCATTTGATTAAAGATTATCAGCGAGCAACCCGTGTAAGGGGTGGCTATTGTAAGGGTGTAAGAGCCTTTCGTTTTACCACTTGTTTGTGCTTCCTTCTTGCAATCGGATGCTCCCTTGCCGCGCGTTGTCCCTCGGACCGGAGGCAGAAATCTGAACCAAAAAAAAGATTTGAGCCAAATACTCTTGATACTGGTGTAGGTAAACTCACCTCTGAGATCCGGGCTTGGTCACAATTGCCGCCCTTGGCTGTGTTTGAGCAATTGGCAGATTCTGCTTGGCGTCTACGGAGGAGAAGCATCCATGATGAACCGGGACTGTCCATTGGATAGGCTTATCTTTCTTGCTGTAGGAACCATCGTTGCTTAATTGTCTCGAGTCGGGTGAGGGGTAGCTTAGAGTACCGCGCAACATGAAGTGACAGCGTCGGCTGGTGGTGAAATTTTGACTGGCTCGAGAGGAGTCCTCTGAAGCGAATTGTTTCAACACGAAGTCACTGGCGGTGGAACACTCGTGCCAAGCGGAAGGGGACAGATTCGCTAACAATTGTTGTTTGAGGAGAGGGAAGGAGGAGTGGGAGGAGCTTGACTTGACAGTGAGGAATGTCTTGGCTGCTACTGCTTCCAGGGAAGATGTTTTTCCTGTCTGAGCATCGCATGATATTGACTTTCCGAGGTCCCTGTGGACTCCGAGTCCTACGCTCTTGGCAAAGGGCAGTGTTTTCATGTAACCACCAGCCTTCCTCTAGCTAGAAAAACATGTAGGGATAATGGCCGCCTGGACTGAGCTGTACAGCCTTTGGCCAAGAAAAATCAGGCACGGGATGAGGTAGGGGGTGTATCAAATCAATTCGTTAGGGGGTTGGCAAGCAAACCCGGGAAGAGCATTTGGAATAATTAGCAATGTTTTTGCTTCTCCGTGTAGCCTTCACTCGGCTGTTATCTTTATCTTTGCAAAGAAACATAGACTTTTAGTCAGTTGTTTGACAAAGGCCCAGGAAATAAGATTGTATAGAAAAAGGGGAGTGACGATTTCGGTAGTGGACCAGTTTTGGTATAGGTGATTATTATGATTATTATTAGCTCGATCTATGAATGCCCAGCGCTTAGTGAAGAAAACTAGCACATCACGACTCAAGTCTCAAGCGTTCAAACGAGCAGTTATTTCAAAACACCAAGCCTGGTAAAACGATAATTCCTCAATTTCATTACAGCATCAATACGATGATAATTGACAACGTAGGCCAGTGTGGCTTTGAGGGAGTGGAAGTCGTGCCAAGATGCAGGAATGGTGATCAGGCCACGTCGATGACCGACAATCGTCGGTCGCCCCCATAGCCCTTGCAAATCCACCTTGGAGGATCCGAAAAAAGAAAAGAAAGGGGAAGAAAAAAAAGGCAACCTGGGGTGAACAATCCGTCGGGCGGACTGACTGAGCCCCTTCGATCACAGATCAGAAACCGAGGAGGTTCAGGAGAAGATCACGGAATAAACTGTCGCTGAATCAATTCACGTCGCATTTATCTCGTATTCAAGTCGAGGGACCTGACCCCTGTTGTCCCCCGAAAGAAATAAAAAAATTCTTTCATTAAACTTCAATTCCCTGTCGAAAATTATGCCGCCGTCGACCAGGACTACGACATTCCGTTTTGAACCGACCGCCCATCTCCGTGTCACCAATTATTCGAAACAGGAGGAACACGGTCGGCTGGGGGTGTTCGTTCGTCTTGGATCGCCAAGAGCTGTTTATGCAGTATTCAGAGCAGATGATCGACGATGATCTGCCGCCGTCGGCCACCTCATTCCCCATACGGAGTCCGAGGAACGAGTCGAACGACAGCTGAGAGTGTTTGCCAAGATCGAAACGTCGTACCTGTTGTTCGGACTGTGCAAACTCCGAGAGAGGGTAAGGAGGGAGGTGTCAGACCTGACTGATGCTGGGCCAAAAAATTTGGAATAGCTCTTGGCGCTGTTCTTGGCAGAGCCATCGTAACTCAAATGAGACGATCCATCCTGAGTAACATTGGACAGGCAAGGGACAGGAGGAAGAATGCATCGACTGAAAATTTAATGATGATGCTGATGCTGATGCTGATGATGGAGGAGCGGACAGTATGAGTGCCCCATTTGTTGCCTGTCCAGTCCGTCCAGTAGAGGGCTCGAGATCAACGAGCATCAGCATCACTATAATCGGCAGACCTCACACAGCCACCTCCCCTTCCCTGTCCAGTGCCCACAGCCTGAAATGCTCAAGGTCTTGGCGGAGTTACCCATCCGGTTGCACGGGGACGAAGCCATCCACATACTTTCTTGAGGTCACAAAAACGTTGCCAAGCGCTGTTGTGGAATGATATCGCTGTTGAATGGGGGTTGGGCCAGGCTGGGCCGTGTTTGCCCTTAAAAGAGAGGGAGCAAGGGGCGGTTAAATGAAGGGTCCTCCCCGCCTCGTACGCTCAAACGGGCCTCCTCGATCCCACTACAACGCTCGGTTCATGCATTGGCGCATACTAGAGCGCTCTTGGCGGATCTTGGCGGAGGGTCTTGGCCGTCTCACTGATCTGCGGTGCCTCCCTTCGCAGTGAAATTCGTCGATCATGAGACCAAGAACAATGTGCTGCAAAGAATTCCCTACCTTCCTCCCCTTCTTCGTTATTGTCTTCTCATCCCTGAGCTCGTCTGCGTCGCCGAGAGTCTGGCTCTACCCTGACACATTCCTAGAAGGGCTCTCGCCAGGTTCCGAGCATGCACGCTCGGCCCGACTCGACAATTAAGGGAGCATTTTGTACCACCCTTCAAGAATCATCAAAGTTTTCTTTCCCCCCTTTGCTTCTTTTTTTTTCATGTCTCTTTTGACTGGGTAATTTCTTCTGTTTCAAATTCTCCGTGTCAGTCAAGCATAACCCCATGCTGGTCCAAACAAGGATAGAGCGACACTCAATATTGTTTTTACGTTTGTTACACAGCAGACAATGAATGGCCACCTTTCTCCGCCTTGTAATGTGACAGACTGTACGGAGTACTGTATCCTGATTACCCATAATGTGAGATGACCTGAGTCTAGGTGTTGAGGGAGCAGCAGGAGAGCTCCTTTGCATTATTAGGATCAGGTCCGACCGATCTGACCTGGCTGGCTGGCCGGGCTGGCCGGGCTGGCTGGACTGGGCTGGACTAGGAGGCCCGGGATGGGATTTCTTATGGAGATGATAATACTCCGTAATAATAATCTTGAAGGGCGTTTCTGGGGATAATGCAGTAGAGTGCAGTGCAAGCGTACTTTGTCGAGGTCAAGGGCGGGAGACCATGCATAAACCATTTGGATGGAGGACATAACTCGGTATTGTTATCCTCAAGTGTCAAGACTCTTAAGTCGCAGGGCAGGAACGGCTGGCTGGCAAAGGGCTACCTAGGTATGCTATGTGTACCCAGCTCAGAGCTGAGAGCTTCACCATTAAATTGAACAATTGATGGATTGCCTAATTCACTGATTCATCCTGCCTCTCCCATTTTCCACGATTTATTCAAGCTCACAAATCGGAGCATGTCAGGTGGGTGGGTTCATATCCAAGAGCTGTCAGTTTGCTCCGGGATGACGGACGACTGGGAAGTTCGCTTTCTCTCTGGCTTACCGCATTGGGAGAATCGTGCAGCCTGACGGCGCTGGTGCAAATCGATGCAAGACTTGGAGAACGAGTCCCGTGCGGGTGGAGAAGTTCCTGGTGACACGAAAAATCCCTCATACAAAACCGACGCCGACGTCGGCCGGGGTTGGATTTCCAGGCCAATGAGGGTTGAGAGGAGACCAGATGGATCATTAATAACAGTCCACGATCGAGGAGTGAACTGGTCCGTCTCAACTTCCCCCTCATGAGCTCTGTGCTATTAATATTAGTTGCTGGTGTTAATTGAGGAGATCCGCGTAGGTTAACGGCGGCTATGATAATAATAATAGCAATGGATAATATTGAGGGTAAATTAATCGACGGGATCTCCCCCTCAGCATGACACGATGCATTATTATGAACATCCGCTGGGAGAACGTCGTGAGTAAAAAAAAATGTATACACTCCACTGGAGACCAAATCTCCGGTCAACCAATGTAGGTAGTCTACCGCTGGTTAGGTTTTACCCGAATTAATCATCTTCATCAATACTCCGTACAAGCACCAACACAAACCCACTTGACAATTCACTCAACCTCCACCCATTGAGCGCTGGTTTGCTGTCGCTTCCAAGTTCCTCCATCTCAGGATAAAAATCTCCCACGATTGCCACATGCCATATGCCACCTGTTTTTTTCTCCGATAATGATCTTCCTTCTCAGTGACTAATGGGGTCATTTCTCTGCCCATCTCATCTCATGCCATCTCCTAAGATGAAGACGCAGAGCGACTTTTTCTTTATTGAAGAGGAGTGCGTGTTTCGAGGCCACGAGGCCACCTTCCGACATCGTACAAGAAGGAATCCTTCATGCACGGCATAAAAATAGGGAGGTATACGCGACCGCGACAATGTGGAGGAATTACTGTAAAAAGTCGGGGGTTGATTAATTTGGGGGCAGAAAAAGAAAGGAAAAGGCTTGATTCCTTCTCGGTGGACGGTGTCAAGCTTCGAGTGGAATTCAATGAAGCTCATTTATCGTATCCTGAACCCTGCTCATTCTCAACCAGTGTATACAATTGGGATGTTTCAGTGACTAACAGACGGCTCGTAGTTGCAGTCTGATTCCGTTTTTTCCTTGTCATCTTGATCTCAACTGGGCTGATGTTTTGCGTGATCCTGATTGCTGGGATGTCCAGTCGGCGAAAAAAGTAAAAACAAAACATAGCAAAAGCCTTGCATGATCAATGGGATTGGCTGCAACCTGCACCTTTGTGGAAGTTACAATCCTGGTCGAAGTGGGGGGATCCCTGGAACCCAAGAAGCTTGTCCGAGACCCAAGGCGGGTGATGTTTTGGCAACTTTGGTTTGGCCTGGTGATGCTCACACGCTGCGCTCCCCGCTTCCTGGAGGACATTTCCTGGGGAGTTTCATTGGCACTCTTCGTCCTGATCATCCCAGCATCTCTTCGTCATCCGTCAGATGGCTTTTTCTTTGAATTTTTATTTACCCTGTGCCTTGTTGTGGGGGTATATGTGGTACTCTGTTACGATGATCGCATATCGCTCAGTTTTGGTATTTTGGTGTGGAGGTTTGGCTTTCTGGAGGGTAGGACAAGATGGCACATGTTGAAGGAATCTCCGAACGAAGAATGTATGGGGTAGGAAGCAAGGAGGGAACCTTCTCGAGAGAGCGTACCTCGCTTTGGGCCACGAGCAAGTAGTTACGAGGGGGATCTTCGCCGTGCATCACCGCCACCATGCTTCGCCTTTCTTGTCGTGAATGCCAAAATTGAACTCGACCTTAAATCAATTTCTCTTGGCGATTGCGTTATGTCGGTCAACTGAAGCCATTATTGATCAATTCTGGGATATATTTTTGCAGGAATTCTTGGTACCCCGAAAAGGGCAAAATTGTCAGGAGTAAACAAGGCCCAGAGCAATAGTATGTATTTTCTTGGCGTCTAACATCACAGCCAGGAGGATGTACATTATCATCACTAATATCTGTGACCAGAAAGCTAGCCCGATGGTTATCTGCTTAGCCCCAGATCACTTTCAGCCCTTGCCGTTTGCGCTGCGTTTGGATTGTCAGTGACCTGATGCTGGACAGCCAAGAACGGGCTATTCATTCCAGTGCGACAGTCTATGAGAGTGTCGATGTATAGTGGACAAGCCAAGACTTGGAATCCTCATTTTCAGTAGCTTTACCATTTTTAGGCCTCAATCGGAAACTAGGTAATTATGAGGGAATCAGAAATGTCTTGGGGGGAGCATCATACATTCCCATGGGGGTGTTGGCGTTATTCTCGTAAACCCTCCGTTCTGGGACTCCATAGCGTCATCAGGAGGTGCTGGATGGAACATAGTCATACCCTTCGGCTGGGTTTGACAAGGGTAGCAACTGGCTGCGCGTGCAGGGATATGTAGTATCGACCCAAGAACTTAAATCTTTCCTTGCCGTCATTGTCTCTTCGCTGAATGTTCTCCTGCAGCATCGCTTCAACCTGGGAGTAATTTGCCTTTATTTTTCTTCTCTCGTTCAGGTGAACAGCCCTGACTCCTGAATACCTCGGAAGGTGAAACTTTACGTCAGCGGCCAAGATTAGTGCTTTCCGGATTGGGAGTAGGTATTCGGATTGTGCCAGCAAGGGGAAGACTTGGCGCCGGCGATGGTGAGGTAGGGGGAGGCGGGGACGGGAAATTTCCAATCATCACGATGATTGGAGCAGCAGAGCAATCTAACGCTAGGCTAGAAAGGTCATAGTAACGATCAGATCCAAATGACTCCTCAGGAGTGAAGCGCGTAGAGCGCCGTCCTATTGCGCTTCTCCAACAGTTTCCCATTGTCCTGCGACCGGTTGAATTGAGGGAAGAGGGGAATTCTCTCGGCGGCTTCCCAGGCACGGTTAGTCGTGCTATGTACAGCACCAATTGAAGACAAGGACATTATTAATCGATACACTCTACTCCAGCGTACTCTTAATACCTTAGAATTTTACGAGGTACGGAACAACTATTTCAACCAGGAAGAGGGAAAGATCTCCAGATGTAAGAACCCGAAGAAGACTACGATCGCATCAAGTAAGAGAAGAAAAGAAAAGAAAAGCGAATGCTGTGATGAGTGGTTGACCTCACCTGTACGCCTGCAGAGGTTTTCCCAGCACACGGCTTCGGCCAGCGACGCCGGAGCTCTGTCGTCCTTTGCCCGTCGGGTCTGCCTGCCGTTCGACGGGTGGTAATGTAATTACGGATAAAATACCTTTCGGTCGGGAAGTGCCGTCGATTCAGTAGGTGCTCAGTCAGGACGCCCGTATTATTATTAGCAGGACGCACGGATGGCCACGAACGAGGATGGCAGTAGCTCGTGCCGCCCCCTCGATGCCTTGCCCTCAACCTTCGTGGGGGCGAGGATGGCTGACTGTGAGACGGCGAAACACAACGCCCTTGAGTTCATGCGGAGTCTCTTGAAAGATGGTCTTTTTTGCTTTTGCTCTCTTGTTTTCCTTTTCTTGCTGGTCCTTTCAAGATCTGTGCTACATTCCGATCAGATGGAATATCCTCCGGCTCCAGATTCCAGAAAAGTAATAAAGCACCATTGGGCCTTTGAGTTATCGTGTCCGCGGTTGCTAGGATGACGATTATCGGTTGAAAATAATTATTACTCATATTCGTGATTTATTCGTTGGAAATGCGGTGCGTTACGGGTGAGTATTCTCTTGATCGGGAGGCCTTGACCAAGACTGTCCTAGGACTTCTCCGTTGGATTTTGTCCTCCAAAATCCCTCATAGTATTTTTTGGAGAGGGCGGGAGCGAGACTTGGTAGGCTACCAGCCTTGCCCGGCGGATGAAACCAAGCTGTCACAAAATGACAATGAACAAAAAAAGATGGGAAATGGGTTGGGCGGAGTTGGATCATTGGGATTTCTAGGAGATTCTGTTTCTATTACTACCTAGATTTCTAAATGATGTCTGTTCGATCCCTGCTGTACTTGCGGCCGTTAATGAGGCCTCCTTCTATACCCTGTCGCGACTGACTGATGGTGCACACCGGAGGACTTGCTGGTCAACGTCACGTAGCCGCAGGAACCGAAGCCTGCATCGATTTGGTAAAGGGAAAGCGATGCTGTGGGTCGTGGCTTGGAGGGGCTGATTGGACCGAGCGTCTGTGAGGGCCGGGTTGCAGAAGAAAAGAAGCCTAAGAGAAGATCAGAGCCTGTCAGCGCACCCAGGGAAATCCCTTCTTTTTTTTTTTTTTTTTTTTTGTTTTGTCTGTCACTTTTGATTTTTGTTGGCGCTGGGGTGGCGATCGTTCCTGTGTGTCCTGACCACTCTCCAACTGACCTTACCCTAAGAAAAATTCCTCGCTCTCTTTCCGTCTCCCACGCCCCGTCATCGAGTTTTCCTGTTATTTTTTACTTTACCCCCTCCCCCCCGTACGCCGTACTGACCACATTACATACAGTACCCCAATAAAAAAAAAAACCAAAAAAAATCTCTGGTCTGAAAAAAAAATAAAATAAAATAAAATAATTCAATTTATTCCTTGTGCATATCCACACCACCCCTCTTCCCTCCCTAGTCCCTTATTTCTATTTTCCGATCTGCCTTTTTCTACATTCCTCCTTCTCTTGCATCGCAGTCCTACTTCCTACAACTCCATTCAGCACTGCCAACTCATTATTGCCTTCTGAAATCTTACTCGGCGCGTCTTCTTCTGGCGCTCTTTGAGCTGCCATTCTTTGAAGAAGGCGGAGGTTCCCATTTCTTGGCTGCATTGACGCTATTGTCTTCTTTTCTTTTCTTCTTCCCACTTCTCGCATTCCACCCTCCCACTATGTGCTTTATATCATGACTGTCGCCGTCCTACCCCGGGCCTCCCTCACTTTCGCCCTCTAGGTCGATCAGTTAATTTAACTGTTTGATCATAAGAGTGCTCGCCTGTCGTCTTTCATTGTTGATAGACACCCCATCCTTTATTAATTATTTTATCTATATCTTGCCCGACCGCCTCTCTATACCCTCGAGCCACCTACCTACCTCGACCTCATACAACCGTCACCTAACCTTAACCTTCGGCCTGACCCTCACACCTATGATACCTCCTTTTCCAACCTCGAAACGATGGTACACTTACTCAGTGGAGATCGATCTTTTTCTTCAGTACATCATATCTTGAAAATGTTATTATCATCCACCCGCTCCAAGTCGGCACCACAAGAGAACGACATGGCTGAGGATATGGATGAACCTCCGGAGCACCGGTTCCTTAATACATCGCCCATGGCTATGGATGACGGTCTTGTTTACGTCAAATCCCCTACCGCGCTCACAGATCGCAAAGAATCCCTCCTTACCCGTGCCCTCAGAAGCAGCCCGGTCTCCAGCCCATCGGAGGCCCATGCTTCCTCTCACGAGCACAGTTTCTTCCGTCCCTACCCTTACAGCAGCATTAGCGGTCTCTCAGCGCCCGAGTTCAGCAGTGACGGTGGTCTCACGAGTCCCTGCCTCTCCCACACTTCGAGTCCGCCTTTGCCTTCTCGATTGGCTGGTCGAGCCCCGTTGGTAAGCAACACCAGCGAAGCGGCTGGCGCCGGTGAGTCTGCTGTTGAAGCCAACCTTGGACGCAAGAGGTGCATTAGCTTTGCATGCGGACGGAAGGATCAGGGCCAGAAACAGCAGCCACCCACACCACAGCGGACAACCTCGAACACTCAAGACAACCAAGAGAGGCCGACGGAGCTTAAGCGGAAGACGACTCTCACTTTCGTTTGCCCTGCAAGAGATCCTGAGTCTAAGAGGGAACGGTCCCCCACTCGTGGTGCTTGCCTGAGAACCCGTTCCCGAGGATCTCCCGCCCCCTTTGCACGCAAAGCCTCCCTAGAAAAGGAAACCCGGCTAAAGATCACCATCCCTACGCAGGAGACCAAGGCTGAGATTAAGGCCGAGGTCAAAGCTCCTGAGGACCGAAGAGGTGTTCCGACGAGTGGATTGGGCAAGTTTGAGGACTCGGAGGCTACCCGATTCCATGAGTTTGCAAGCTCCTTTGAGGAGGATGATGAATGGGTTACCAAGTCTGGCGAGTATAAGGAAAAGATTACACTGAATGATTGCATGAAAAAAGAGAATGCAATCAGAAAGCTGGCCGAGGAAGTGGAGGAAGAAGCTCTTGAGGAGGATGAGGAGGATGAGGGTGCAGATGATGGCTCTACTGTCCACGATTTCTCCTCCGATGAAGATGATGGCAATGAGTCTGACAACGAGGCCGGCTTCGCCGAGTCCGACGACAGTGACGAGGGCTCGGATTACGAATTCTGGGCTCCCGGCTCTACGACTGCTGCCACCAGCCCACAAACTCTTGAGGCTCCTCACTTCAGCCGGAGAGACTCAACTATGTCTTTCGACTCGATGAACGAGGAAAGCCAACAAAGGAGGTGGCCTCCCGGCCTCACGGGTAAAGTCCGACCATCGATGAAGATCCCCAAGATGCGCCCCGGTACTCCCAACCTCCCCGACAGCACTGATTTTGTCTGTGGAACATTCGACGAGGACCGACCCTTGGAAGCCGCCTACAAGTCCTGCATCGAGCAACGCCGTCTCTCCAAGCAGATCGTCATTCCCCAGGACATCGATCCTAGCTTTCCTACGAGTGACCCCGAAGACGAGGAGGATGAAGATGAGGAAATGGAGGGATCCGCCATGCTCGATGAAGGGCCTCGGGGCCGACCAGGCGCAGAACAATTGCGAAAGGTCTCTCCCCACACCTCTCCTCGACGAATGGTCTCCCCCCCTCCTCGCCGGAGCCGAGCGTCTCCCCGACGCCTACGGTCGCCACCTCCCCCCATGAAGCTGAAACTGTCTCGTGAGGATAAGAAGCCAGGCGATGATGCCCCTTCCAAGCATCCTCATGGTCTGAACATCAGCGAGCTCGTGCAACGCCCTCACCTTACTCGCCCCAAATCACTCCCTCGCACTCCTAACCCCTTCTTCGCCCTGGACAACTCTTATCAATGGTCAGGGATTGTACCAATACAGGAATCGCATGAGCGTGAGTCCTCGCGTACTCGCGAGGTGCACACCCGCGGCCCGATCGACATTGTCGAGGGCTTAGAAAAGAAGCGTCAGAAACGCAAAGAGAAGTTCTGGCGTCAGCACTGCCGCAAAGCTGCCAAAGAGCAGATGGAGCGGCGACCCATCCCCGGGAAAGGCGCTGAACGGATGAAGGAGCTTGGCCTCGAAGTTGCTGAGAGGTGCAGAGCTTATGGCGTTGGCGAAAGCGCCCAGCTCGTCCTATCTGTTTAGCCACCTCCCCACGGGATGGGCAACCAAAATACACCATACACCTACTGATCCATTCTTGTACATAATTGGATACCTCTTATCCGACGCCTGATCTCCCTCACTATTGGGGGAACACGTGTCATGAGTGTCACTCACTCTGCATTTTCTTAACGTGTCTCACGGATTCTTGTCACCCTTATTAGCTTTTTCACCACGGGAAGGTCTGTTGTCTCTGCATTTACACGGCGGTCGCTTTTCTTTCCACCTTCACCTATACATATTTCTTTCTTTTTACTTTTCCTTATTCTTTCCGCCTATATTTTTACAACCTTTTAGTGTACGACCTGGGTTTTTGCTCTGGATTGGCTTTTTTTTTTTTTTCTTTCTTTTTTTGCATGGAGGCGGTTCACACGGAGTAGTATACCCCTTGCTTTGACAGTTGCGAGAATGTAGAACCCCGGAATCATTGCTTGACCGGACTAGATTACGAACTCAATGAAAAGAAAATCTCATAATATTCACTCCATTTTCAGCAAAGAACTAGAACTTTTCGTAGAAAGAAACGCACATGTTTAGTTGAGGTGTTGAGGACATGGCTGATCTCCCGGCGGCTGCGGTTCGGTTTGGGTTAGGCGCTCGGCTAAGCGTCAGATGCAAGCGAAGTCAGTCCATCCAACGTCACCCCATCGGCCACCGCAATCTGTCTCCTTCGACCCTGTTCTTATCTCGAGCTCCCTGCCACAGATCCTCCCTCGACGTCCCCTTTCAGGCTTTTCATAATTTCCACCGGTTCTCTGAAATCCTTCTATCCGTGATTTCTGAATCGATTTCGCCATGTGGCTTATCAACTGGTGTAGGTGCTCCCTCTTGTTTTGCCCCCTTGTCCTCGAGACTTGACCGCTCCGCCTCTTCAACCCGTCGGTGACCTCTTTCGCACCTGGAAATGAAGTTTATCGCCTCTTTATTCCTCCTTCTTTTCAACGTAGTTGAGCTCAGGAACTTGACTCTGACAATTGAAACCCAGTCTATGACCTCCTGTCGTCCCTTGGCTTGCTGAACAAGCACGCCAAGCTCCTCTTCCTTGGTCTCGATAATGCCGGGAAAACCACCCTCCTGCACATGTTGAAGGTAAGCCTTTCCAGCAACTTCACAATCTGTTTATTCCACCCAAAGAAAGGAACCCGAACTTTCCTTCGCCCGTGGCCGCGGAACTCGCGTGACAACGCCATGACAGAAAGAGAAAAGTCCATAATCCATCTGAAGGAGAGAGGAAAAAGAAAAGTGCTAATCGGAATCATATGATTTGACAGAACGATCGTGTTGCTGTTCTCCAACCTACCGCTCATCCGAGTATGTTTTGATCAACCTGGATATTTATTTGCTATATGCTATGAAGATGAAAACGATTGGGGGAAGGGTGAAGAAAAGTTAGGAAAAAAAGACGGGAAAAGCTGACGGTATACGATTACTTCTAGCATCTGAGGAACTCGTTATTGGAAACAACCGATTCACCACCTTTGATCTGGGCGGTCACCAGCAGGGTTAGTCCTATCCATCTACATTCTCCGACGGAGGAAATCAGAAAAAAAAAAGGGAATAATACCAAATGGCGGGACAAACGTACTAACAACTGGGGTTTTTTTTTTTTTTTTTCAGCCCGTCGTCTCTGGAAGGACTACTTCCCCGAAGTCAGCGGCATCGTTTTCCTGGTCGACGCCAAGGACTACGAACGTTTCCCCGAGTCCAAGGCCGAACTCGACGCCCTCCTCCAGATGGAAGAGCTGTCCAAGGTCCCCTTCCTGATCCTCGGAAACAAGATCGATCACCCCGATGCTGTCAGCGAGGATGAGCTCCGACACCAGCTGGGTCTGTATCAGACGACGGGTAAGGGCAAGGTGCCTCTTGAGGGAATCCGACCGATTGAGGTGTTCATGTGCAGTGTTGTCATGAGACAGGGTAAGCTCCTCCTCTTCCTCTCTTTCCCCTTTGTTACATACACCTCGGGGGAAAAAAAGAAACAGAAAGAAAAGGAACGAAAAGAGATTATATCGCTAATGACTTTTCTTTTTCAAATTCGCTCAGGATACGGCGATGGTATTAGGTGGTTGTCTCAATATGTCTAAGATAATCCCCCCCAAAAAACGAAACCCACTTCCCTACTACATCTATGTCCTTGCAATACCTATTCTACTCATTATGACTCGAGGCACTTTTGTTCTTTATCTCAGCTTGTCTCCCCCCCCCCCCCCCAACATATACAAATCTCTGAACCTTCTCTCTTCCTACCTACCTACCTATGTATTCCCCCCCCCGGCACTTTCTTGCTAAACCCAGTTTCCGAATACAGCCAGAAATCGTTTAAGCTTGCTTAAATTATATCAAATCTTCTTCCTTTCTTTTCTTTATCTTTCTAATTAAGGTCCTAATTACGGTGGTCGTCTAATCTACTATTTTTTTTTAACTAGAATGTTGAACATTGGAAGATAGAAAAAGAAAAAAAAAGGAGGAAAAGAAGTATTGATATCACAATCCTCAATATCTAATGAAACCGAATCTAGTTTAATTTAAAAAAAAAAAAAAAAAAAATTACTTCCCCCAAACCGAACGAACGTGCTAGGGGGAACACCCTAGTTTTAACCAGTCGCAGGCCAGTTTGTCCTTCGAGTGTTGAACAACTAGATATGACAGACGTTGAAATGCGATTGATTGCAATTGGCAAATAAGAAAACAAAACAAGAACCCCTAACTTCACCCCAAACCCATATCTATCTAAAATACAACATAAAAAAACATTTTGGAGAACCCGAGTAATTAAGTAAGGTACCGACCGAACCCCCCGGTCAATACCCATCGTTTTCTAGTTCCTGTCACATGCCAGCTCCAAGCATAACCACATCCGTGACCATGATCAAGCTCATGAAATACAATTCAAGGACAGACGAACCGTATTATACAAACGTTGCGAATGTGAAGCTATATATACGTGTGTATGTATCTTCCATTGTGGCCCGATAAATAAAAGAAGGGGAAACGGTAGAGGCGGGTAGGGATATCGGGATTTCGGACCTGGACCTTCTGTCTGTAAGCAAGTTCTAACCTGTGTCAATATGTTCGATATTTTTTTTTTGCTTCGCGGGAGTCATTACCAAATATAAGGGAATATCAAGGTCGAAGTCAGGGGACGAAGGACTAGATAGGGTAGGTAGGGCCCGGGATGAAGGAGAATATCTTGGTACACATTCCAAAGACACGAGACTGTGTCGTTGCTTATTTGGTTGGCATTACACTCACAGGAAGATTTTAAGGAAAAAAGAGAAGAGGAAATAAAGGGAGAAAGAGAAAACAATTGAATGAAAAAAGACAAACATGGAGAACACCAGATGCAGCCGTCGCTTTCCCTCCCTCTGCCAAACGGAATCTGATAAACATGGAAGTTATAAGTTAAGAGAAGGTTGTGTAGAAACGAGGGTTAGAAAAAAAAAGAGAGAAAAATAAACAAGGGGAGAAAAGAGAAAGGCAAAAAAGGGAAGATGGGGGAGAAAAACACCAACCCCGACTGGGAGCACAAAGTACCTTCCGTTATAGAAAATAAAACACATTCAGCGTGCAAACAAAAAAGTGAGTTCCGGAGTCGCTGGAGAGTTATCAGGGGTGCGGGGAGGATGGATTTGTGACGTATTTCTGCATGTCGTAAAATGGTTTCTCGATAACGGTTGGGAGGTGTATCTGTTGCTTCCGACCGTCTAATGCATGGACATCGATGTCGTTTCAAAGGGTTTCTGAATCTCTCGGGTATTGACAACAAAAAAAGCGTGGGGATGGATGAGAATTGTCGTGACTTTATCTCCGCCCGAACCTGCTGCACATGGAAAAGCTCGTATGATTCCTTACTTCTTCTTTTGCTTTCGCGGAGGAGTGATGGGTCGGCTTGAGTTTATGCCCCCGTAGACGTACTTTTGTTTCTTTTCTGCTGGTTTCAGAATCTAAGACACACACAAGTTAGCATCAAATTGACTTTTTACACTTCACTCTGTTGTTTGCCAAGGGGACGTACCTGGAAAGAGCACAGTAGACTCTCATCAACGCTCATCATGGCACCGGCATTATCAAACTCTCCGCAATAGTTCGGAGCGCTGAACAGCGTGACTAATTGCCTCTTGGAGAAAAACTCGTAGCCGTCTTCGACAACTTGGTGCGCACGACATATCAAATCCATATCATGTTTCTGTAGGAATCGCGATACAACGTCGGGTCCGAATGTGAATGAAACACCTCGGTCGTTTTCACTCCAGCCAGTAATGTCTTTGTCTGGATCAGACCACAGGAGGTCGCACAGGAGGCCGCAGTCCGGAATCTATATCAGTCAGCAAATCAAAGCCTTGAGCTTTGTGCAGCCCGGCAAAAATCCGTCCCGGTTTCGGCCTGCATGCAAGACAATTTCCTCCTCTAATCGGAAAACCTGATCTATAGAAAAAAGGGTTTGGGGAAAGGAGAGAATACGTACATCAGTAGGGCGCATCACACGACGGATCTGCTCCATAGAGTTGAGATCGGGACTCAGACCACCGTGCATGGTGAAGATCTTCTCGTCAATGATGGCGGCGATGGGGAGGCAGTTGAAACAATCGGTGAAAGTCTTCCAGAGCTTAATGTTATACCTTCGCTTACACTCATCGTAGAAGCCATAAATACGGTTAATGGAGGCACACTCGTGGTTACCACGTAGGACGAAAAAGTTTTCGGGGTATTTGATCTTATAGGCGAGGAGGAGACAGATGGTCTCGAGGGACTGCTTGCCACGGTCAACGTAATCACCGAGGAAAAGGTAATTGGCTTCCGGTGGGAAACCGCCGTATTCGAACAGCCGTAGCAGATCGTAGTATTGACCGTGGATATCACCGCAAATCTATTATCGCCCGGATGTCAGCCCGAATCACTCACTCGTTGCTCGAAAGAAGCCAGTGTTACCTTGATTGGCGCCTCCAACTCCAATAGTATGGGCTGAGAGATGAATATCTCCCTGGCCTTGGTGCAAAGATAACGGATCTCCGATTCCAGAAGCTGGACCTGCTTGCCAGGTCGGCTGCCCCTCACCTCCAGCAATCTATCAATGATCGAATCCAAATCCACGTCCTGATCGGCCATGGCGTATTATGTCCAACGAGAGACGGAAGCGAAAGGAAGAAGAGGGAGGAGAGAAGAAAAAGAACAAGAGGGGAAGGGGAAAAAAAAAACGAATTAATTAAACAGGCGTCCAGCGACGAAAGGAAAGGGAAAGAAAAAAAAAAAAAAAAGGGAGGAGAGCTGTGGCTAACGGAGCGATCGGTAGCGGTACGATAGATGACGCGGCGGCTATGGACTGTCACAGCAAGAAGACGGCGTTAGGAAATCATCAGAAGCATCAGAAGTAGCGGGTGAAGAAGGATGGAGGGTAGAGGATAAAGGGGGGCTGAAAAGACGCGTGAGCAATGCGCCCGGAAAATTTTCAGTGCTGGCGAAGAGCGAAGCGATGGGTGAGGGCGGGAGGGGTGTGTGATGATGGATGATGATTTTTTTTTTTGTGCCTGTTATTATAATTCTTCTGCTTACCAAACGAGATCTGGAAGAAACGCGAAAACCAACTCACGAAGGCGAAAAGGAGGCCAAAGGGCCGAGGAGAGGTTGAGGGAGGGGAGGAAAATCTAGGATGTTGTATCAAACGCTATGCGATAATCAAAATAACCCCTTTCAAAAATGTAGGCGAGCGATGCGCGTTGATAACGAGGAGATGCGGCTCCGGGAGAACGCAACGAGAAGGCGATAGTCGAGGTTTGAGAATAAGGCTGACGAAATCGTGGGAGGGGAGAGGGAGAAAAAGGGCAGAAGGCGAGCGAGGAAAAAATGGGCACCCAAGCGACGGAAGGTTCTTTGTAAGGGGTTGGACGGGCACAGGGGAGATGGATGAAGATTCAAAACCAGCGAGATGGCAGCGAAGTTGTTGGAGTCGAAGATCTGGGAGGGCGAGAGCGAGAGCAAGACCAGAGGCAGAGAAGAGGGAAGCAACTCAAGCACAATCTTTTGCGGGAAAAGATTCTGGTGGCGTGAGGGGAGGAAGAAAATAATGGGAAGGGGGGCAGTTCAGTTTGCTTGGACAAGGCAATAATCAAGGGATCAGAGTGTGCCGGGGCCGACTAGACCAGGCAGTCGCACGGGTTAACTGAGTCGGAGAAAACTCGCTTCGTCGTCTTCCTCTGCTTCTTGCAGGGCAGAGCAGGAAAGAAAGACCAGGCCGAAGCTGCTGGAGGGCACAAGCTACTACGATGGAACCCAGTTGAGTTAATTGAAAACACCAGAACCAGGATAGAAGAAACGAAAGACGACGACGCAGAGAATCATAACAAGGAAAGGATAAGGATAGATTACCAACCTGACGTTCCACCTGCGTCTCACCATAAATTACCAAACCTACCGCCCCTCATCGTGGCCCTCTCAGTGGCTGACACGGCGAGCGGTGGACCCTGACCCTTCCAGAACACCCCCGACTATAAATAACCAAAACCCAGCGGTTACCATCCACCAATACGCAGCCCGGAACCTGGACTCGCGCTCTCCACTTTGCAACCATCCAAGCTGAAGATATCTGAAGACTCATTCTAGACTTTCTCGTTCCCCTCTTTCCTGGGTCTTGACTCTTTGACTCACCACTGGGGATCAGACTCCGACTGCACTATATATTACGTCCACACCCCAGCCCGCAAAGTCTAGACTCTAGATCGTTGTTTTTTTTTTTGGCGGATGCTGCTTCTCCCTCCCACGCTCATGCCTGTTACGGGGGGGTCCCGGTCCCTCAGAATCTGCAAGGAGGCACACTCGCACCACCGTTTGGGTCAGGGTATGGATTTGAGGGGAAAAGTTTAATAAATTGTGAGTTCCTCGGAACTTTTGATTTTCAACAATCGAGTGGAACGAGCAGCTTCGTTTTTACTAGGTATCCATCTTAGCCTTATCAGTACGGTTCGCGTCTGTATCTACTCTACTTCCTGGGTCAAGGACACGAGCTGGGACCCGCGCGCCCAACAACTTGCTCAACTTCTGGTCTGTTGAAGATCGACAAAATATCTATTGAATCGGCTACATCGTCGCTCGCCAGGGACCAGATCCATTGCTACCTGACTTACAAAATAGGCTACAGGTTAGGTACGATCACAGTACGGCTTGACCGAAGATAAAATTGACTCGTCACCATTGCTTCATGTCTCATGCATCAAGTCCGAAACTCATCATGGGTTCTTCTCTTGCAAAGAAAAAGAAAAGAAACGAAAAAAAGGAAACCGAAAAACAGTCGCCAAAAAGGTATACATCCTGTAACGATGAAAAACAAAATGATATCCCGACATGCAGCAAATCCTCATAAAGACAATCATTAAAGAGGAAGAACACAAGCAAAACAAGGGAACAACGAAAGAAAAAAAAAAAAAAAAACAAAGGTTATCCCCACCGAAAATAAAGTAAAACTGTAGAAAGAAAAGATATTGAAAATTCTCAGAACATTCCAAAAACGCCACAAAGACACCTGTCACCCAGTTCACCAATAAAATACATGCGGTCTAAAGAAGAAAATTAATGACTCTCTTGCTCTCTTCTTTCAACACATCCAACTGAGTCTAGCATGGATGGAGTCGGAGATATAGGGTAGGATGAAGTCGGAATAAAGCAAGAGAAGAGCAGAGAGGAGGGGGCAATGTCGACAAAATTTCATACATCCGGCCCGGAGTCTCGAAAGACCACACAACGCCATGAATAATGCAGTTCGACAGCCAACACCAGTCGGAACAGAACTGGTGGCATGTCGAGAGTAAAGAAAGCGCAATGATGTAGATTGAAAATCAATCAAACAAAGAGGAAGCACTTTTATCGTCTAATAATGGGAGTCTTCTTTCTTTTTGTTGTATGATGAGTGCCGACTGTGGTACGGCACGGATGTTTAACCACGGGAAGTAAAAAGAAAAGAAAAAGATGAAGGAAGCATGCTCTCAAAGCACAGGATGGCCGCCGCTCAGGATAGCTTGGCTGCTGGCCCTGGTCAGAGACTCCGGAGAAATCCGAGCTGTGTCGCCAAGGTTGGTACCCGTGCGGGGAATACTGATATCCCTCTGCGGGGAGTTCCAGGCTTGTTCCCCAAGCGCGGCGAGCCAGCTATTGCCAACTTCCTGCTTCAGGGTCTCAAGTCGCTGTTGGTAAAAGTCACCTTCTACATTGCTCCAGTCGATACCCTCGAGCGCGCGCTGCAGAGCAAGGAGTTCATTCATCCGTAGTGTGAGTAAATCTTGGTCCTTGTCGTCCTTTGCCGGTTGTGGAGGATTAGAGGGTCCGGCCTGAGGTCCACCATCAGATTTGACTTGACCGTCGGGAGGCGAAGAAACAAACGGATCAACGGGTAATTGCATAGGCTGAGCGGGAAGAACAAAAGGTACCACCGCACCTGGATCTCCGTTTCCGTTTCCATCTGTGGCAGCGTTTGCAGATGGGTCCACAATCCTCCGTCGGTGAGTCTTCTTCTTGCGGCTTGATCCAACACCATGATCAGCTGACAGCAGACGCTCGGAGTGTCCAATTCCCAGCTCATGGTTAACCCGCGGGGCAGGGGCTCCCTGGTTGGCGGCGGCGCCGGATGGTTTGCTGATGAGGGCAGAGGTGTCAGCAGCAGTGGACCGGACAACGGGTGCACTTTCCGGCTCCGCAACGCGATCAACCAGCTGCTTTCGTTCGCTGTATCCGGGACCGGATCCATCGATGATAATGTCTTCCGAGTAGCCGGGGGTGCGACGGAAGAGGTTGAAGATTACAACGCGATAGTTGGGATGCGTCTTGACAAAAGGATTGCCGGCGACCCAGATCTCTCGTATCTCAGGGAGACTGGTAAGCCGGGCAATCTCTGTGGGGTCGGACAGCTTATTATCGCGGAGATCCAACCTTTCCAACGAAAGGAGTCGCTCGACTCCTGCGAGGGAGCGAAGACGATTGGCCCGAAGGTTAAGAGCGGTGATGGCAGGGAGGGGGTTGCGGGAGAGGGAATGGAGGGATTCAATCATGCAATTGGACAGGTTGAGGGCCCTCAGGGCAACCAGGGTAGCCAGACTGTCGGGAACCTCTGTAAAGAGATTGGCCGACAGATCCAGGGAATGCAGAGTGTTAGCAACAGGAGTAAGCCCGGCCGCGGTGACAGACGTAAGATCATTATCTGCAAGGCCCAGGTGCCGCAAAAACCGCCACTTGGTTGGAGGCAGGACATTGGCCAGCAGGTTGGAGGAACTTCCAGTCCGGTAACCCGAGTTTTCACTCGAATTGGAGCTTCCCGATCCGGTCCTTCTGATCCGCGCCGACTGACCACGGTTGTGACGATAGTTTGAGTGCTTCGAGCTCCCTGGGCGAGAAGGTGAGATGCTTCCAGCGCGTGGACGCGGCTTCGAACCTTCGGATCCCAGCCTGATCATGGACGCTGCTTGGGGGCTCGCGCTTGATCCAAAGGCCGTGTCTGCTACCGGGGAACCAGGGGCGGAAATGGATCCGGACATTTCAGGCCTGTTGACGGGTTGAGGGTTCGCACTACCACTCCAGCCCAGGACTGGCGAGTTTTGGTGCTTTGAGGACCGCCGCCGCCGTTTGTCAATGTCATCCAGTACAATTCCTGTGAGTAAATCCCCGGGGTCTTCGATATTTGCCCTTTTGATGGTCAGTGTCCTCAGTTGCTCTGATAATCGGTCCCAGCCGAAGAACGAGCGGAAGTCTATATCGACGATCTCTAAAGCGCTCAAGTTTTTAAAGGAGTGGAGGGGGACAGCGGTATCAAAAGGAAATTCCTCATAGCCACGGATCAAGTGGGCACGGCGGTCAGGGGCTAAACGTAAACAGGGGATCTTGGTAAAAGCGGAATATAGGTATTTAATATCCGCTTCCAGCGCAAGCTTGGCTTTCTCCGACTTCGACGTAGACTCCTTGGATCCCAGGCCGAATGAGGACCAGAGAGAACTCATTCCAGACATGACGCTACGGACACTGGACACAGAATGAATCGAGTCCCTGTCACCTTTGGTCCGCTGGGGCTTATTAAGAAATGACACATATGATTGTGACACGTCTGTATGGATGTTCTCCAGCCGAACATTCATAGGACCTACGGCGATCGGGATCTCTTCGAAGCGGGAGAGGAGGTAAAAGAGGTGATGAGGGGTGAGGGTAAGCTTGGCGGGCTTGACACTCTGGGACGCGAATTTCAGAGCTCCAAAGGACAAGGCAGCTGCGAGAGTTGAGGAAGTCAAGCCCGAAGAGCCCGATTGATGAGAGTGCGCATTTTTGGTCGGCTGACGTTTCAGCTGTAGTGCATTCGCTAGCGCCTTCTCATGGGTTCGAACAAAACTGGCGAGATTCTACAGACAATAACAAGAATTAGCAGACGATAGAAAGAAAGGGGGATGGAGAGAGATCGAAGCCTACCTTGATGAAGAGCTGTCCGTCTGCGGTGTTCAGCTTCTCCATTACGGAAAGTTGTTTTGCCCAACAAGACAAGGTCCAGTTAGGCGAACTCTGAAGAAGGACGCTCAAGCACTCGCAGAGTAGGACACAAAGGTAGGCATCTTGCTGGAGCGCACCAGGGTAAGAAATCGAGTTGCGAGACCACCTGGGACCGTCAAGGAAAGATTAGTAACGGCTCGTGGAGAGTGTGCACTTCGCAAGCTGTAGCGGGGTGTGGTGGGTAGACGACGGTTATTATGTCTCGATTGATAACAAAGAATGACGCCGAATGCAATGCGAAGAAATATGTCAAGGGGGGTAGGAGAGATAAAAGGGGTGGGGTGAGGAGTGCAATAACAATAAACAAAGGCCGAGCAAATTTCAAATTCCAGAGAAGGCTTCCCGATCACAACAATAAAACAATTCCAGTTGTTCGCATACCTGAGACACAAAAGAAGAGAAGGGAAAGCAACAAGGACTTTCCAATCTCGACGATAATAAAGAAGAGAGAGGTTGTCGCCTGGACGAACCCCGGGAATAAAAGAAGGGGGAAGGAGGAGGAAAAAGGAAGCACAAAAAGAGGCTTGCTGAAGGAGAACCTCGTCCAGGAGAAAACGGAGGATGGGACAGGAAAGAACAGGACCGGGGGGAGCTAATATGCAAGCACCAAACCTAGTGTGCCAGCCTAGGATGAGATGGTGATGGTGATGGTGAAGGGGGGGAGGAGGGTGGATAAAGATGTGCACCGGAGCAATCAGCTGAGAGAGGGGCTATCAGGGAGGTAAGCCGTTGATGACAGGCTAATAATGTTGAAGTACGCTTGTGGAATCCAGCTGAGGTTAACAGGGAAAAAAAAAATAGGAGGGAATAATTAATCGACAAAAAAGCAAAAAAGCCACAATTTCAGGTTGACGAGAAGAAATACGAGGAAAGAAAGTCAGTACCTGTGAGTCTCGATTATCCACTGCAGCAGAAGCTGACTGTTCTTTCAGCAGGAGAAAGTGAGGAGAAAGAGTTGATGTCGTCGAGAAAAGGCAAGAGGCAAAAACGAAAGCAGCGGGGGGGAATTGAATTATAATTATAAGAATAAATAATTCTGGCTATCCTATCCATGGATGTTATCGTGGCTCTGATTTCCCTTTGGCCAGGGAGCCGCTGCACCAAGCATCGTGAGGCCCGTACTCGCAGTCGTATCGTACGGTATGCGACGCTCCCGGCTAGTATACCAGTAGGAGAGCCTTGATGGACGACATGTATGTTTCTCTTGTGCCGTGAGGAGTTGATTGGGCCCTGTTATTGGATATGAATATGGTTATTATTATTATCATGGTTTTTAATATTACTCCGTAATTTCCTCCTGCTGCAGCTCAAATCGAGTTCTGTTACTTAAGTTACCTGGTGGCGACCCCTCAAGAGGGTTCGTTTTGATTTTAGCTTGACGATAGACTCATTCCTCAGCCATCCGTCCCTATCAGCCGTATCGACGGCTACTACTCTCATATCAGAGAAACTCAGTTACGGCGGGGCGATGATAATCAACAATCCAATCCGACTAGCGACTCAATCCACGTCCATGTCTCGGTAACATCCAGAGTCCTAACATCCCTTGGTGAACCTTGGAGCCACCACGGTTGACCAGCGGGGACACATATTTGATGGTTTCAAATAAAAGCCAGTTGATATATCAACGTGACGCCTGGCTCCGAACGAGATAAACGAAAACAGCCATTCTTCGTCTCAGTACTGACTTTCTTAGAGGTTAGAGAAAAAAGAAAAAAAAAAAAAGAAGAGTAGTGGAGCCTCCTGTCCCGAGTTCCCTTGAGAAAACTGGATGGCGGGCATCCCGATTACTGACGGGTTTACATTTTTTTTATCTACGAGTTAATATACCTTTTCATATTTTTTTCCCTTTCTGAGATAATATGATGCAGTCCCATGCATCCATAATGATAGTAATAGCTAATATATATATATATATATTAAAAAAAAGCGGAAATCTCTTCTCATAGGATATCCAACCCATCTGGATGATGCGCGCTCCAGTCGTTAGACAAAGCGATCGCCCCAGCAGGAATTTTCTGTTGCAGCCACCGAGATGGGCTGTGATGCAGGTCGGGGAGGGAGGTTGTTGATGAGTGGTGGAGGGGTAAAATGAGGAATGGTGTTTGGATGAGCCCGTGCAGCAGGACGCCTGGGATGCCGTAGCGCAACCCACTAGGCCAGCACTAAGCGAGAGAGTGACCCGCCTCTTTCCAGGTGAGATGCAACTGAGCCACTCCGCTAACCGTGAACGTCTACTGCGGTACCGGATGCTCCACCCCAGAGTCACCTTGGTTCCAACTTTGCCCGGGCATCATTGGTCAAGGGATCCTCCAACATGCAGATGATAGCGCCCCAGCGGGCATTCAAGTCCATGCGCATCGAACGAATCACAGGGCCCTCCCAGGCACCGACATGGCGCTTTACTCGAGAGGCTCTAGGCGAAGGATTACCTCGCAGCAACGAGAAGCCGAAAATAAACAAAAAGCAGATCCAGGAGTATTCAAAGACGAGATGCACCCATCTCCGGAATCAGGTACTGACAAACAGAAGGAACAGCGAGGGGGATTTTCGCGCCTTTACTGATCCAGACTCCTTGTTTGCAGGTGCGAGTCCATGCAAGAACAAAAAGGCTCCGGAGCGCCCTATCTGAAACTTGGAATACACGGTTCGAAGCCTCGAGGAGTTACTCTTCGCCTCCAGCCCTTCAGAAGGCAGGAGACCCGCACACCTGTCTATCAGACTTTCTGACAATCAGGTTATCAGGCTCCTCTCAGCAACCTCTACTATTAGAGGCTCAAGTGGAGATCCTCAAGGGCATTGCTCGGCTGTTATTAATGATATGATAATGGCATCAAATGACCTCTGCGCCATTCTTATACAACAGGTAATTCCAAGACAGATGATTCTTGAGATGAGGCCTCAGGAGCCGCCGTCCTCTTCAAATGACTAATTTTTGATTTCTTTAACCTTTGACGTTGAGGTTGGTCGAATTTAATTAATTTAATTTAATTGGATTTTATTTTATTTTTTGGCGCTTTGTCGACCATGGACGACGATGACTTTCACCGTTTCATAAGCGGAAAATCATACCCCATAAATTCGATAAGAGCGTCTCCGTAACCGGCCCGCGAAAATAATAAATCCATCGCATAACATCCTCGTTTATCGGGAACAACAATCAGCGCGACAGGAGACGACACCACACCACTGCTACCAAGGATCGTGATTCCTTGAGTGTGAGAAGGAAGCATCAAAAGCTAAACCATCCCAGTATCTGTCCTCCCCAGTATTCAGTCACACCGCTCCCTCTTTGGCACCATGTTTTACCCCTCCATCATCACACCACATTCTTTCCCACCCCCTCCCTCAACATCCGGCCGGACCTGAACCCACTCACCTCTTGCCTCCATAATCAGTTGATACCTTGAATTTGGATATTCTCGACGATCCATCGCCTCCCACCAAGCCTCCATCCGGAACGCCAATGCTCCCATGATCACCATGCAGCCTGGATCGGACGCACTGGATTGGCTCATGTCTCAGGTGGATGACGTCTTGAATCTCGTGTCGACCGGGATGTTGTTTCGTCAAGGAACGTGACGACGAGCCTTTGTCAGCTTGAGTAGAAAAAAGAAAGAGACAGAGAAAATAGCATCCCACCGCAATTGACAGAAGGGATAGCATTACTACGCGACGGTGAAATCGAAGGAACTCCAGGAACATCCTCTCCGTCAAGGGGCCAGACCAATTGCTAAAGTTTGAACCATGTTTCAAGGTAATAATTCATTCCTTACCGCTATGAGTACGATATACTTTATCAGCAACCCCCTTCCAACATCTTCCAAGATTCCTCAGTCCCAACCGGGTCGAAAAACAAAAAGCAAGTAAAATTCTACGAGAGCACGTTTCTGTAAAACAACCCCGCTCTCACCGACATATTGTTTCCAACTTCAAACACCACGATCTGTGCAACCAACAAGGGGGATGCTCATATAGGTTGGATTTCAGATCTGGTGTCTGCTGTTAATATGGATAACCACCGCAACTCCTCCCACGGCTCCATTGAGGAATATTAATATCAAACTGAATTCCGAGCTAGACATGCATCCATACTCGTTAAACTCTCAAGAACCCACCTGTCACGATTAAATTAGAGCGACCCCTCTCCATAATTGTGTTCTATCACATTACTCTATTCCTTCATACCCTTCCTATCCTAGCAACTCCCCCCCAGTCTAGTCTAGTCCCCAGTGGGTAAGAAGGTACTGGGAATAAGTTACCAACCCTATTCCCAGACCGTCTTAGCAGCCTTAGCGCATTCTCCTTCCAGTAATTACCTGGATCCTCTTTCATCCTCGGAAACGTTAGCCTGGACGACCATTGGTGTCTAACCTGAATGACCCGTGTCGCTGATAGATCGACATTGCAGATGAACAAAAAAATTTTACCAAGTAGTGGGGGATTGGCCATCAGATAGAGAACAGACGGGATCTTGGATTCTTGCATTGGAAAATGTATCGACCAGGACTCTCTTCCTCCAATAGGGTTGAGGGTTGAGAATGCACATGCCGGAGTGCCTGGGACAAATCCTCGGCACCCACTCGGTCCAAGTTTCTCGTCCTCTATTGCGAGTACTACTGAGTAGTCCCTAGGTACCTTACTACTAGTAGGTACCTCAGGCTACCTCAGAAAGAGGCAAGTATGTATGCTGCGGCCTATCATCGATCAAGAAATACACCTCTCGACTGAAAGTGCCCGGCCGACCTCCGACAAACCACACAATCCTATACGATAATGATGGAAATGGTATCATAAAGTCAGAGTTCACGTTAGGTTAACATCCGCAGGCCAAATCCCAATCTCAATTGAGCTTGTCTTTCGGGGAGGACAGGATGGATTTTTGTGTAACCAGAGGCTGAGCTGAATGAATGCTGCGGGAGTCGATTATTGGAAAGATTCCAACTTCCACCACATCTTTTCATTCAGATAACTACTGCATTCCAACCTTCGAACTTTGCGGGGTAACCCCTGCCTCGAGAAGGCAATCGGAGACTTTTACCGGCGTAATCTTCCCGGTTTCTTTGCGCTCAGCACCAACAGACCTGATGTTCTCCAACTATCGGTGAGAAAGCAAAACCCACCAGTTCCCGACCTGGTGGTTATTGCCCCCCTCCCTCCAACAAAGGCAACCGACGAATTAAGTCAAATACGCGAATGATTTGCAGCTAAACTACTGTCGATTATCTTGGTTAGTGCTGCACATGTTGCGCCGAACCCCGCCGATATCTCTCTGAATCCTTGCAATGGCGTCTGCGCTAAGTTGACTTTTTCATCCTGGCGCTATCCCGCCACTGGGCAACTGGTTGCATCTGCCATCTGGAGGATTTGGTGCAGCACTAAATTTCCTTTGGGGGGGGCGGTTGGTCTCTGAGCCCTTCAATCATGATGCGATCTCTGCTGACTCTGAAAAAGGAATGTGCTTCTCAACGCCCTTTGCTTTTTTTTTCTTCATGTATGCCTCAGCTCCCGCCAGATCTGGTTTTGACCAACGACGACACCGAGGGTCGAGAACTTTTTCAACGGCATCAACTTGCGACCGAAAAGGGTCTCTAAAGCCTTCAACAGCAACTTCGGCTCGAGAAAAATGATGTAAATTCTATATTTTTACCTTTATCGCGCGTTAGCCGCTGCGTTACATCCACCCTTGTGAACCTTGAGGTCAATTAACCTTCACCACCGTCACCCGCCACAAACACTTCTTAGTCCGTCTGTAGTATAGAGCCTGCTCAGTTTCAAAAGGATGTTGGGGGCCTACCTAAACCGGCAACCTGCAGCTTAGCCTGTTAATTTTAATTCTCCTTCCCCCCTCTACAGAGGACAGACAGTCAGACAGTCAGACAGACAGACAGACTAACAGCCGGATAAAACAAAGCACCACCACCATGAGGTCCGTGACCTTCTTCCCTCGTCATCCTCCGCTTTCTATCAGATGTATGGACGAATTGCCCCGTCCGTACGTTTTCTTTGTCCGTCTTTGTTGAAGGTACGTATGCATGGTACGTTGTGTCGACACGCAGGACTCTCGTCGGACTTGGCATTACTCCAACATCAAACCTTTTCCCCCTACCACCATGAGCACTAGTAGTATCGTGAGGGGCTAAACTCCCCCTCACACGGGAGAAAAGGATGTGAGCAATGGGCGTGATATCGGATCTAATTGGTGGTTTGAATGGCACTGTGGGAACAGGCGTTGATCATTTGAGCGGTTGAACTCGAGTGGGGACCCTGAGGGACCCGTGAGTTAATTTGAGATCCTCCCCTCCACCTCGGGTTCAACCCAGCAAGAACAACCTCATTGTCTGTTCACGTGACAGATGATCGGCTTCAGACCCCAAGACCCCAACGACGAACTGAAGATCCTCTCTTCCTCTGAAACAACATCCATACTCGGACAGAGTTCGACGAGGGGTCAAAGAGAACCGTTCGGAGGAGAGAGTGACGTCGTCCTGATTCAGAGCAAATTCTACTGAGAGCTAACCCACGACTTGAGAGTCTATTTTGACAATATCGAAGTCCCGGAAAGGAAATCCCGAAGGATCCTATCTAACACTTTCCCCTTTAGGAAATCGCGATTTTCATGATTCGAGAATTTTCAAGCTCTTTAGCCACCGTTGACTTGACCGAATGATTATGTCTAGTTTTTGGTATAGCTATGCATTTCACTTCTTTGATCTCGCCATATGTTGAAGATTGATACTACAGTTAATTGGGGGGATGAGTGTCACCGAGTATCCCTTAACATGAAGTTGGATTCCGTGCTCCCACAAAGTATATATCCTTGTGAGACGGGACATCTAAAAATCGACTCCAATGGTAGATGCGGCTCTTGCTAAATAGAATTGGCTTTAAATTTCTTACCAGAAGCCTTGCCGAAACAGTAAGAGCGGGTGTGAATTCTGTCTTTTCAGAAATGAAGCAATTGACTGTGGTTTTTGATGAAGAGTCTTGATATCAACAAACAACCATCCACGTGACTGGGGCCGATGTTTCCGGGGCTGGATTATCTAGTGCCCCTCATGACAGGACTAGTCCCAATTAGGCCAAGTCTGGCGGTGGACTCACTATCACTGGTGGCGGAGCTCGTGACGTCGATGTCATGTCTGTGTCAAGGCTCAACACCCGTCATGCAGCCTCAACAACCTGATTCACCCATCAACCTCACCGCATCATGATTTATATGCCATTCCCTCGATAATGGAGAAGTCTGCCGCTGGCGACCTTTACGATCCCAGCTCACTCCCGGATTACGACCGAGAATTCATCAATCAGGATGATCTTCGACAATTCGAGAATGCCTTGAACGACCAGGACGTGGACCCCCTCGTTGCCCTCAACGACTGGCGTCCTGTATACCAACGGGTCCGCAAAGACCGCAACCGGAAGAAGACGCCGATCCGCACAAAGGACGAAACGAGAGAAGGGGTGCTCTACACAGTGTTAAAGTGGCCGTTTCTCTTCATTGTGTTGGGTTGGATTACGGTGCTTGGTTTCGGGTACACCCTCACGCGCTTCTATATTTTTCTATATGAACAATGGGTATCGTGGAGGGGGAAGAGGGAGAGTCTGCGCCGAGAGCTTTACAAACACACCAACTATCGTGATTGGCTTGGGGCTGCGCAGGCTCTAGACCAGTATCTCGGCAACCAGCGGTGGAAGGGGGTCGATGAATATGCGTACTATGACCACCTGACGATACGCAAGCTGAAAACGCAGCTGAAGAGGGTGAGAAGCGAGGTTGAACGGGAGACACGGGACGGGAGTGCCGACTCGAGTGGGTCACTGGTGCCGGAGGAGCTGTGTAACCTGCTGGAAGCGTGTGTCAAGAACAACTTTGGGGGCGTGGAAAATCCCAGGCTATACAGTGAAGCATATTCTGGGACCAAGGATCTTGTTCAGGAGTACATTGATGAAGTCCATGCCTGTGTCCAGGCTGTTGCTGATTCAAAGCAGCTGAGCAACGAAGAGAAATACCAGCATTTCAAGCATCTGGACACCAATTTTGGGCGCACCGCGCTTTGTCTGTCTGGAGGGGCCACATTTGCGTATTACCATTTCGGAGTGGTCCGAGCACTTCTTGATAACCAGGTTTTGCCTGATATCATCACGGGTACTTCGGGAGGAGCTCTGGTAGCTGCGTTAATTGCCACAAGGACGGACGAAGAGCTGAAGGAGCTCCTGGTGCCTGCGCTGGCGCATCGGATAAGAGCTTGTCGGGAAGGGTTTACGACATGGGCCCGACGATGGTGGCGGACAGGCGCTCGGTTCGACACCATGGACTGGGCTCGCCAGTGTAGTTGGTTCTGCAGAGGCTCGACAACGTTTCGGGAAGCGTACGAGCGCACAGGGCGCATATTGAATGTGTCCTGTGTGCCGTCTGACCCGCATTCACCTACTATTCTCGCCAACTACCTGACGTCCCCGAATTGCGTCATCTGGAGTGCAGTGCTTGCGTCTGCAGCCGTTCCTGGTATTTTAAATCCCGTTGTATTGATGACCAAGAAGCGCGATGGCACTCTCGCTCCGTACTCATTTGGCCACAAATGGAAAGATGGTAGCTTGCGGACCGATATCCCTATCAAGGCGCTGAATCTCCACTTCAATGTTAACTTTACTATTGTTTCTCAGGTGAGACACGACGCCACACCGTTTATCCTCTTCCATAGGATAGCTCTCTGACACTATTCTTTCTGTTCAACAGGTCAACCCCCATATCAACTTATTTTTCTTCAGTTCCCGAGGGACAGTCGGCCGACCAGTCACCCATCGTAAAGGTCGAGGATGGCGAGGGGGCTTCCTAGGCTCCGCGATAGAACAATACATAAAACTAGACATGAACAAATGGCTTCGCGTTCTCCGACACCTCGAGCTCCTCCCGCGACCAATGGGTCAAGACTGGAGCGAAATTTGGCTGCAAAAGTTCAGCGGAACAGTTACCATCTGGCCCAAAACCATCCCATCCGACTTCTACCACATCCTCTCCGACCCCAGCGCCGAGCGGCTGGCGCGCATGCTCCGCGTTGGTCAGCAGAGCACATTCCCCAAGATCCAATTCATCAAGAACCGCCTCAAGATCGAACTTGCCATCTCGGACGGCCTCCAGCGATTCTTCCCTGCCGGCGGCAGTGGTCGAACCATCACACCCAATCCAACCTCTTATCACTCACGTGAAAATGGGCATGATGATGATGCCGATCTCGTCGATCCAATGGAAGCGCGCCTTGACCGGAATCTTCCCGAGCGACGAAAGTCGGTGTACGATCGTGGGGATCCACGCGCTGGGGAGTGGTCGGATGAGCAACACTCAGCTGACTCCTCGTCAGTAGATGAAGGATCCCACCGGCGGTTACGACCAGTGGACCATCGACGCGGCAGCGCCTCTACCATCTTCGAGGAGATGCGCCGGCAGTCATCTGTGTTTTTTGACGATCCTGATTTCTACGGCGCGGAGGAAAGCTAGACTAGAGCGAGTTTATGCATGCACCACCACCATCTATCTCTTCTTATGCTGCATGTAAGGTGGTACGATCGTGCAGTGTGCTAGCCTACGAAGATTTGACACTATTAAAAACGTTATGTTTGTTGTTGTTCTTGATTGAATTTGTATGAATAGCTCGTCGCATATATCCTGGCGTTTTTGTCCTTTCCCCCCCCTCTTTCCTCCTTGGAAGGGTTTTCGCTATTTGGGGATTATTTGCTACCTAGAGAGGAAAGAAGAAGCGCAGACAATGATTTTTTTTTTTTTGGTCTTATTCGCTAGATAACCAAAAAAACTCTACTATTCCCGTTCTCAGATCCCTTGCCTTGATACGATAAGGCTAAAATCGCAGATTCGAAAAAAAAACTTAAAAAAAAATATCATCTATCCATTCAATCAGCATCTAAGTAAGACCTGTAGAGTTTTAGGATAGAGAACAATAAATAAAATAAAAATAAATAAAAATATATATAGCTATAAAGTTTACCAAACTCAACTCCTCCTGACTCGCCCTCGCTCCACTTCCATTATTATTATTAATATTATTCTCATAATTAGACTCAGATGCCTCCCAAAAAAAAAAAAAAGAAACAAAGAAACCATGTTCGTCAGCTAAAATAAAGCATTTGGGTGGCGCCATGAT
The DNA here is from genome assembly GCA_027569095.1 of Aspergillus conjunctus. Taxonomy (NCBI): domain Eukaryota; kingdom Fungi; phylum Ascomycota; class Eurotiomycetes; order Eurotiales; family Aspergillaceae; genus Aspergillus; species Aspergillus conjunctus. The sequence continues at coordinate 193,821 of JAPDEL010000036.1, read as the reverse complement.
CCTTGCCCCTCCCTCTGACCTCCCACGTCATTCTGCATAAAGCTAAGGGAAACGATTTGTCGACCCCCCTCTATGGAGCTAACTGCTCCGTAAGAAGAGACGAGCGAGGGAAAAGTCAGCAAGCCACTACTATCGAGTCGCTTTTCCGGGATTTAACCATTCTTTCTTGGGACTTCTGCACCCAATGACCTGGGGTGCGGTTGTCTTTGGCATACTTCATTGTGCATAGGGTCGCCGGGCAGGGGTGGTTAAGCTCGGGGTAATGAGGTCATTTTTTTTCTTTGGTCTTCTTCTTCTGCTTCTTTTTCTTCTTTTTCCTTTGAAGAGGGTCGGGGTCGATATACTCCGGGGTTTTTTTATTGGGCTAAGGGGGGTTGAGCTGGAGATGGAAGGCAAGAGATGAGATAGACAACAGTGTTTCGGTGTGATGATGGTGGTGGTGGTCTGATTATTCATTTCTATTGGAAGACGGCGGCCTCAACCCCAAACCGCCCCCCCCCTCTCTCTCTCCATCGTAAGATATTTTGTGTGTCTGGTTTGGTTTGGTTTGGTTTTGTCTCATACGATACTGTTTCTTTACCAGCCTTGTCTGCGTTTATGATGGTGAACCATTCAGATTACGAGCCAGGCGGCCGTGATGGCTTGCGCTGATTGGAAGTCTCCGTTGAGGGCGTAGAGGGTCTGTAGTGCCAGTGCCGCCTCACTCGAGAAGTCCTCCACGAAGGACGCTGCTGGGGCGGGTGCCACTACTCGCCCCGTCAATGCTGGGTCTACGTCGACCATGATCGCATCATCGATGCCGTCATCTGTTCCTGGCTGGTGCTGCTCGGAACTAGCCCGTATCTGTTTACCAAGCTGTAGGACGCGCTCGTAGCCTTCCACCGCTAGGTGGGCGAGGCCGAGGGTATGCCAGACGCGAGCGAAATTGAACTCCATCTCCTGTCGTTCGACGGGGAGGCTTCCTGGCTGTTCGCGGACGCGCCGGTACTCGTTCATGAATGAGAGGCCCTGCATGATTTGATAGTGACGATTCTCGGACTGTCGTTTCATGGAGTGGTGGATATAGCATAGCCCAATAGAGAGGAGGACGGCGGGATTTTGGTCGTCGAGTGCGTAGGCCCGGAAGAAATAGTTCAGAGCTGGGTAGAAGCTGTTGCCTGAGTAGAGAATATGGCCATAAAGTACTAATAGAGCGATGTCCATCTCCTCTGCTGGGATGGCCTCTCCCGTCTCATCTTTCGTTGATAGGGCTGCGCGCTCTTTGAAGATTGATTCTCGGGCGGGCTTCGCTGAACGGGTGTTGGTGATGGACGCAGGAAGGGTGAAATCCATGGCTTTGATCTGTCGGAGCATGAACTTCATGTTTGGCGAGGAGTGGAAGAGGGATCGGTGAGGGTCACCGCAGAGGCAGCTCAAGATGGAAAACAGGCGGTATGTATCTGTGACGAATTGATATTCTTTGATGAACCATCGGGCCTCGTTGGCAAGGGTTTCCTCGTCCTGCGCTCGGAGGGCACAGGCTATTCTAATGTCAGTCTGGTGTGCCTTGATCTGTGGACTATCTGCGACTGTCACTTACTGAACCAGCAGACATGGATCAAACGGGTGCTGGTCTTCGAATGATACCAGACGCTTGCATCTGCAGCGGCAGCCAGGGCATCATATGCTTCATCAGACTCGCCCTGGCCTGCTACTACAAGAGCGTATTGCAAGAACAAATCTAGCCACTCATCGAATGGAGTGCCATGGTAGTCGGTGGGAATTGGGCCCTGTGAGGATTCCTCATATATCGTTCCTGTAGGTTCGTATTTGTTAGCCTGGCACCTTGATAGTCGAATGGACATCGCATACCGAGAGATTCCTGGAGACGGCCTGCCATTTCTTCCATCTCGTCCAGGAGTGACTTTTTCCCAGGCTTTTTTTGTGCATCGCGTGAGTACCCCACAAAGACCATATTGCGCTGAATAGGGTAGAAAATTCGATTGGACCGGAATTCGCGTAACAAGGCATCTGCAATATCGAGCCAATCTTCCGTCGCTTCAGCATCCCCTTCTTTCATCCTGGGTTGCAGCTGCAGTAATTTCGCATGCAGGAATTGTACGTTCTTTGTCCTTTCCCGATCGCCCTCCTCGCTGGCTTTGCTATCTGGGGCAGCTGTAGAGCCGCCGGTAGTCAGCTGAGTTGCGGCCTGAAATTCGGCCGCAAGCGCCGCCTCCTCGGAAGGAATCTCTGATGCTCGAAACTCCATGGCAAGCTGCTCCAGTCGTGTATCCTTCCTTCGGCGATTGCCCCTGGTTTCCTGTCTCCCAAGCATGATTGCATCATTGACGGACTTGAGTGCCTCTTCGATCATTCCGATGTTTTCGTAAAGTTTGGCTAGCTGGAATCGAGATTCAATGTTCCCGGAATCGTATTCTGCAACAGTCAAATAGCAGTTCTCCGCGTCTTCAATCTTACCCAACAGCCGGCAGCAGTCTCCCATCGCCATAAAAAAGCCGACATCGGCATATTCATTGGTCTGCTGAATCGGCGTATAGAATCGAAGGGCGTCTTCAAATAATCCTGCCTCTTTCAGAGCATCCGCAACCTCGCGGAAGAGATCGCCATAATCATAGAGCCGGGCGCTTTCCGACGTGTCTTCCGGGTTCAGCCACTCAAAATGGTGCTACAGACCGTGTTAGAAGGCAATGGGCAACGCTGCGACATTCCACTGATCTCAGAGACTTACCAGGGCTTCTTCATGGTGGTCGTAGCCCAATTTCAAACGGAAAAGCCCGAGTTTGATGCGAAGCTCGAGGGGAAGGCCGAGACCGTAGGAATCCCGTGGCCAGCGTTTTGGCACGTAGCCATGGGCTTTGATCCGCCGAGGGGAATCCTCAGCATCCCATTCGCGATCATCATCGTCAAACCTCTCCCACATGGTATCCTCCTTGCGGCCCAAGAGCCACCGCGAGACTGTCTTCAGGGCCCTTAGCCCCGCGAGATGTTGGCCCAGGTAAGAGTAAAGTTCGGCATAAATATTCGCATCCGACCAAGAAAAGTCCAGGTTGTCTTCTGGGTCCTCCTTCGTATAATACTGAACGCTCTCCGACCAATGGTCCACGGCTTTTTGAACGTCGTTGATATCAATGTAGATCTCTGCAATGTGTCGAAGAGCTCTTGGGTTGTGTGGAGATTCTTTGAGAATTCTCTCATACTCTGTGGCCGCTCGTCCGTTGTAGCCCAGCTCCCTATACACTGCAGCCCTCTGAAAACGGGCATTATAGTTGCTGGAATCGATGTCAATGACACGACTATAGCAGTATAGGACGTCGCTGAGCGCACTTTGCCGATCGTCTCCCGAAAGCTCCAGAATCATTCTCGCTACTTTGGCCCATACTGAGGCGTCTCTGGGACGCGTGTGAGCACCGTTGAACAAGGCGGCTACCGCTTTATCCTTCTGACCCTGTGCTAAGAAGATTTCCGAAAGCAGGGAGTGCGCCGCAAACATCTCGGGATTGATCTGAATTGCACGCTTCACCAGTTCGGTAGCGCGGTCATAGTGCCCGTCTATAAAGGCGGATGTTGCCTCGGAATGGAGAATCTTGAATTCTGGGCTGGGCTCTATCGGTTTTCGGGGCCCTCTTTTGACGCCTTTCCGGCCTCGGGCACCGTATCGACCCGAAAATGGTCCTGTACCTCTACGGCGGCGTCTTCTTGGATTCTCCTCACCTTCATCTGAGCCTTCCTCGGCTGCATCTGAAGACTCTTCCTCTCTGTGACGTGTCAGCGGATGGACATCAGAAAATGGGGGTTTGCCCTCTGAGATATAGACAAACTCACGTAGAAGGCTCATCTAAAGAGAGCTCGTAAGTAGAATCCTCTGCGGAGTCGTCCTCCTCGGACTGATTCCCATCGGAGGCGGACTGCCCGGGACGTCGGGGAGCATGATTGGGGTACGAATCTCGGTACAGGCGAGGATCCAGAACCGAGTGAATTGGGGGTTCAGCTTGACTTGAAGCTTGACTCTCTTGCCATGGATACTGAATGGTCTCATCGATATCCGGATAGGGGACATCACTGGTGGGGTTTGGATCGACGACTTCCTCGTCTGAGTAATCCATCTTTATTGGACGAGACTATCGTTTTGAGGGTTATGGTGGTGGTGTCCATAGAGCGTATTTTTTCTCGGTAGAATTGGAATGCTTGTTTTTGCTGACGATGAGTACCTGGGAAGGAAGGCTATAGTTACGGGGGTGAGTTCTGGGTGGACCCGATGGCATAAGATGGCTTCGGGTGTGATGAAACACAGGGTCTAGAATACTTTGGGGGTCTGAAAATGGAAAATCCAGACCTGAAAATTTAAACGAGAAATAGCAAGTGAGACGGGGTTGGCCTAGGGTCAGGCAAGGTTAAGCTGATGGAGATGGTTGATTTCTGACAGGGTCTAAGCGCGTGAGCAGAGCTAAGGTGGTTGGTTCAGTCGTTCGCTTCGAGGGTCTCGACTCAATGCAATGCAATCCGGTCGAGCCCGGCTGACTGGTTGAATGCCAGGGGGGATATGGTGATATCTAAATAGGAAGGATTATCGTTCTGCCGCGAATGACGATGACGATGAGATGGAATTCGAAATATGCCCTGACTGTCGTGGTGGTGGTGATGTTTTTCTTGCTTTTTCTTCCTTGCTGAAATCGAGTCTAGTGACCAGAAATTGCCTGTTCGGGAATAGCGCCCAGCATCTGTTTTATGATCCGCATAAATCTGACTAACAGCCAAACATAACCTCATTTTTTTCAGCCCTTCGATCTCGCTCTCGCTCTCCCTCGCGCCCTCTCATTCGGCCTCGTGAATTATTCTTCTCTCTCCTCCCTCTCTCCCTCCTTCTCCCCTCACCCTTTTCTCCATCTTTTCATCTGCTTCATTTTCAAGCATCCTCTTCCTCCTCCTCCCCTCCTTCCTCCAGTTTCCTCTCTTGTCCTTTTCTCACTTTCCTTTTCTTCCTCGTTCTCCGCCCTCCTCCCTCCATTTGATGTTTCAGGGTTGTCTGGCAGTTTGTGTTTGACACACTATTGCGGAGATCTCCTGACATCCCCTCGTTACAAAAAGTTTATAAAAAAAGAAGAAGACAGAACGAAAGATAGCAGAAGGAAAAAAAAAAAAGAGATCTGGAAGAAACCCACCGTTCCTCATATACTCGTCGGACTCCTCCACCTGGTTTCCACCCTCCGATTTCCCCTCTCTTTCTCGACCTTTCTCTCCAGAACGGCCCCCTCTCTCTTTATCCATATATCTATCTCTGACTTTCTCTCATCCTACAAAATCCTTTGATGCCCTTTCGATTCGATTCCTCGCCTTGAATCCGAGTCAACTGGTGCGGCCACTGGACTGGTCTGTGCTCCAACCGTCATTGCCGAGTGCCTCTGCGGTTGGGTTTTCTCACGCCTCGCCTTGTGAAAAAAAAAAAAAAGAAAAGAAAACAAAAGAAGAATCCACGGCACAGGATATATCTCCATCCTTAGAGAGATTTTATATTGACTTTTTTTAATTCTCTTTTCGAAGCTGTTTCTATAACGGCTCCCCGAAAGTCTCGTTCGAATCTAGGCCCTCCCGCCGCAAAATTTCACGCAAACTCAGCAGGTGCTGCAGGTGTTTTGCAGTAATATTTCCTTTTCTGTATCTATTATTCACCGGAGCCTTGTGAAAAAAAAAAGACAGTTACCCACCTCAAAGACCTTTATTTTCCATTCGACCATCAGTTTATCGACAGTCATATTGCGTCCATGGCCAGTCACATTATTGGCAATCGCAATAGCACCCCGGAAGCCTCCAAATCTTCTTTGCGTCCTCCTTCGTCCTCTCGCAACTTGGGTTCGCACCAGCTCCGAGCTTCCGCCGATATGTCGGGCTTTCCATCCCCCCTCTCGTCGCGCAGCATCCGTCCTGCCTCCGAGGTATTCTATAATCAACAGGCGCAGACGCCCAGTAATACCGAGGATCCTCTGGACCGGGCGGCGCAGCAGTGGCTGGCGGATATTGACCAGTACGAGACGACATTGGAAGAGATGGCGGCGGCGACACTGGATCAGGACTTTAAGGATGAGCTCAGTGCCATCGAGCAGTGGTTCCGTGTGCTGAGTGAGGCAGAACGGACCGCAGCTTTGTACGCTCTGCTGCAGCAGACCACCCAGGTCCAGATTCGGTTCTTCATCCAGGTGTTGCAGCAAATGGCCAAGAGCCATCCAATGTCGGGATTACTGTCCCCTGCAAACTTTGGGGAAAAGGGTATGTTATCCGTGATTGGTGGTCTGACTCACTTTGTGGTTGGAGCTAGGATGGCTAACATTGAGTAGATGCCATGTCGAACCGGCTGAACGATGCGATGTCCAAGCTCAATGTGGACACTTCCCGGAACTCCCTGGGGCGTCCTCCCCCCTCGCCCGGGGCCAAGCGGAATTCGGGACTCGACTCCTCGACCATCAACGCCATGTTCCCCGATGCCGCCGCCGCCATTGCGAAGAAGAAGGCCGAATTCACCCAGCAGACGGGCAATGCGCCTCCCTCGAACCGGAACAGCGCGGTCTTTGGCGACCGGGCGTCGTTTGTTGCACCCACCATCTCCGCCCCCGACAACGGTGCGGACAACTTGGGCCAACCCCCGGTCTCGCCGTGGGCCCAGCGGGGTGCGTCGGAACAGCAGCCCCCTATTGCACGTCCCAAGTCTTCCTCTGGCCAACAGCCGATGGGACAGTTCAGTCAGGCGGCGTCTGGCCTTCGCTCCCCGCTCCCCACCCAGACGGCGTCCATCCCTGCCCCCGATATCGAAGCTCCGTTGCTGTCACCGTACAATGTTGGGAATGCCAGCTGGGCCTCCATGACCAACACGCCGATGACGGCCACGTTCGGGCACCAGGCTCACGGTATCCATCAGCCGAACACTCAGGCGGACATGGTTGCGAATGCGACTGCGATGAAGCTGGCTGCGCTCTCGACGGTGAACAACCGGATTGCGCTGGACGACGCCCGCAAGTACCGCCGGGCCCGCTCCAACGATGGCCAGGGAAAGAATTCCGTGATGAACGCTACCCATGGCATCCCTCCGGGAGGCCTGGCGAGCCCAGGCCTCCCCGGGCCGAACCATCTCGTCGCGGGGCAGCTCTTGAACGCCCAACAGTTTGCCGCACTGCAGGCTCAACAGCAAGCCGCGATGGCGGGACGACGATCGCGGCCAACTTCACCGGGCATTGCTATGCAAGGTGGAGGGCTGGGAGCGATGGCGTTCACTTCGCCGCAGAACAATGGATTCCTGGCGGCGTATGACCCGAACAACCCGCTGATGGGCAACGGGCTGGGAGCGCTCGGGATCGGACAGTTTGGTCTTGGTGGACACGAGGGATACCTGTCCGATCATTCGGAGGTTGCACGGGGACGGTCCCCGCGTGGTCGTCGGGGAAGCTCGAAGCCGCCCGAGGATCCTACCGACCCGAGCCTCCTGAAGGACATTCCCAGCTGGCTGCGGTCGCTACGGCTGCACAAGTACACCGACCACCTGAAGGACCTGAAATGGACCGATCTGATCGAGCTGAGCGATAAGGACTTGGAGGATCGCGGCGTCAATGCACTCGGTGCCCGGAACAAGATGCTGAAGGTAGGCCGCTTTGTCGTCACGCTGATGAGATTTGCCCTGATGCTAACTGGAACAGGTTTTTGAACAAGTCCGGGAGGCCAAAGCCGATGGCAAGCTTGACAATGTTGCGTGACGTCTCTATTCGAATTTCGTTTCACTTTTTTTTTTTTTTTTGATTTACTTTCCTTTTCTCTTTCTTATTTCGTGACTACATTCTCTCTATTGCATTAATGTGACTAGATTGGCTACGGGCATAAGTGGCAGGATCCGATTATTATCCTAGGAGCGATCTTGGAGGAACGATGGCTGGCCGGGGCTGGCCAGTGATTGGAAGCGTCCAGAGAGCTGATTGATTTGATGTATGTATTTGTTCGATGCGGCGATGATGAAGCGCCGGACACGCAGCTCGGGGCTGTGTCTCAGTGCGATGTCTGGGAAAATGGATTACGAGAGCATGGTAATGTCGGTACAATAATATGATGTACTTGTCACTGTCGTCCCTCCCACCTCGTCCTCGTAGTTTCCGGAATTGTAGTCCCACGTCCTTGTGGTGCAATCCTGACCTGGTGGTTGCGAGTCTGCAAAGGCGGAACCACCCGGCAGAATCCGCCCCCGACTTCATGGTGTTCGCTGGACATACACTGGGTCATTTCATCTCCATCACACCCTCCATTCCCCTCATTCAACGAGAGAAACAACCTCCAAAATGCCACCTACAAAACAAGAACTCTCCCTCCTCATCAACCCTCTCGTCGTCGAATCCGTCCAACACAACAACCGAGTCCGTCCCCCTCCTCTCTCTCTCTTCCGAGTGTTACCTCTCTGGCCATGGCTAATAAAAAAAAAAAAAAACAGGTCCTCTCAACCCTCCACTCACTCACCTCCTTCCTCCTCGGCCTCACAGCCGGCATCCTCGCCCTGCAGTCCGCCACAGGATTCATCTTCTACCTCCTCGGCACGGTCCTCGTCTCGGGCCTGTTCCATGTGGCGCTCCTGTCCCGGTCCGGCGGCGTCGGTGCGGGCCGGTACTTCCCTGGCTCGAACGGCGGGGAGATCGAGGGACTGACGGTGGATAGTCGGGATGGGACGGTGCGCGATGCGGGCAGGGGCATTCGGAAGGGGGCGTGGCGGGATGTGTGGTTTGGGGGGGGTGTGATGGGGGAGGCGCTGTCGGGGTTTATTCTGGGGTGGGCGGGTGTTGGGGGTGTTTTGCGTTAAGTTTTCCTCCCTTGAACATTATGACTCTATGGGAGGAGGGGAAAGTTATGGAAAAAGGGGGTGGGGTTAGAGGGGGAGAAGAGAAGAGAAGAGAAGAGAAGAGAAGATGTATGTATTAAAATAGTACCTATAGAATGTGATGATTTAAGGTCTTGACAAGCTACTCGAGATGCTATGCTTTTTCTATATCCATGAAGAATGAAGGAAGGAAAAAAGAGAAAATAGAGAGAAATAGAGAGATAAGAAATCTACGAATCAACCGCCTGGTTCAACGCATTCACCCGATAACTCTCACTCCTCTCCACCAACTCCTCGTGTCTTCCACGATCCACGATCTTGCCGCCCTCGACCAGGAAAATCACATCCGCCTTGCGGATCGTATACAGCCGGTGGGCAATGGCAATCACCGTGCAGCGGCGGGCCGCCTTCTCCAGGCCATCCTGCAGCAAGCGCTCCGACTCGGCGTCGAGCGCACTCGTCGACTCATCCAGCAGCAGCAGCTTGGGCCGCCGGATCAGCGCCCGCGCGATCGCCAGCCGCTGCTTCTGCCCGCCGGACAGCCGGTCGCCGTTGGGCCCGCACGCCGTGGCGTACCCGTCCGGCAGCGCGGCGATGGTGTCGTGGATGTTGGCCAGGCGGCAGGCGTCCTCCATGTCGGCGCGGCTGACGGGGTGGCCCGGGCGGGCGCCCAGCGCGAGATTGAAGGCGATGGAGCCGTCGAAGAGGACGCTCTGCTGCGGCACGTAGGCGATGGCGTCGCGGAAGGCGAGGTCCCGGTGGGCGAGGTCCTGGCCGTCCAGCTCGATGGTGCCGCGGGCCGGGTGGTAGAGGCGCTCGAGGAGGGCGATGATGGTGGATTTGCCGGCGCCGCTGGGGCCGACCAGGGCGGCGAATTGGCCCGGCTGGATGGAGAGGGAGAGGCCATGGAGGACCTGGGTGTCCGGGCGGGCTGGGTAGGCGAAGTGCACGTTGTTGAAGGTGACGCTGGTGCCGCGGCTGCCACTGCCCCTGTCACTGTCACTGTCGGCACCCCCACCGGGGGGCTTCTTCTCGGCCGATGACGGGGCCGAGGCCTCGACATCACAGTCCGTGGTGCGGTGGGTGAGGATGGGATCGGAGAGCTTCTTGGTCTTGCCCAGGTCGAGCAGGTCCAGGAGGCGGCGGGTGGCCTGCACGGCGCGCGAGACGTCCGGGGCGAGGGCGAACATCTGGCCCCAGAGCTGGGACGAGACGAGCAGGGCCATCTGCACGATGAAGAACTGGGTCTGGGTGTAGTGGCCGGCGATGATCTGCTTTGCGCCCCACCAGTAGGCGAGCGCGTACAGGAAGTTGCTGAGCCCGTAGCCGATGGCCAGCCAGAGGTTGGTGTAGGCCGACTGGCGCGTCATCTCGCGCAGGGGCGCCGCCAGCGAGCGGCGGTAGGTGGCCAGCACCTCGGCCTCGATGGCGAGCGCGTGCACGGTCTTGATGGAGGTGACGGCCTCGACGGTGATGCCGAGCGAGCGCGCAAAGGCGTCCAGGTGGCGCTGCTCGAAGGTGGCCAGCGACGAGACGCGCATCCAGGCGGCGCCCAGCAGCAGCGGCAGCACCGAGAGGCACACCAGGGCCAGGCGCCAGGCGATGATGTGCGTCATGATGATCGCCGCGAACAGGTTGACCAGGATGGACAGGATCGTGCACACGACGGAGCCCGTCAGCCCGCCCAGCGCGCTCGAGTCCTTGACCAGCAGCGAGAGCAGCATCGCCGGCGTGCGGTCCGCCGACTCGTGCCACGCCAGGTCCTGCTCCAGGATCGACCGCAGCGAGAGCACGCGCACCTTGTAGATGATCTGCTCGGCGATCCACCCGAAGAGCGACCAGCTGACCAGGTTGGCGAAGAACTCGATGATCGCCAGCACGAAGAACATCAGCCCGAAGAACCGCCCGGAGTCGCGGATCGCCTGCGGCTCCTCGCACGCGCTGAGGTGGCCCACGACGTTGCCAAAGATGAGCGCCGACCCGCAGTACGTGCCGCCGATGACCACGGCCCCGAACACCGCCACCACCAGGGCGAGCAGGTACGGCCGGAAGAGCGAGCCCAGGGCCCGCGACGTCGAGCCGGTCGCCCGTTGGTGGTCGATGTCCGGGGGATCTTCCGACGCACCGGCCGCCGCCGCTTTCGTGGCCGCCTCCTCGTCCCCGGGGATGGCTTCCTCCGCGGCCGTGGCGGCCGTTTCCTTTTCCTTTTCCAGCGAGACCCCGTCGCGCGACGCCGGGGACGACGACGACGACGAAAGCGACACGCCATCGCCATCGGCATCCGGCGCGGAGGCGTTGACATTGATACTCTGCAGGCGCACCAGCTCCGCATAGGCGCCGTTGGCCGCGATCAGCTCCGCATGCGGGCCTTGCTCGATCAGCCGGCCCTGCCGCATGACCATGATATTGTCCGCGTTGCGGATCGTCGACAGCCGGTGCGCAATGGTGATCAGCGTGCGGCCCTCGGCGGCGCTCTCCAGCGCCCGCTGGACGCGGAGCTCCGTCGCCGAGTCCAGCGACGCCGTGGCCTCGTCGAGGATCAGGATCTGCGGGTTCTTGACCAGCGCCCGGGCGATGGAGATGCGCTGCTTCTGGCCACCGCTGATGAGGTTGCCGCTGGAGCCCACCATGGTCGCGTACCCGGAGTGCAGGTTGCCGATGAAGTGGCTGGCGTCGGCGAGCCCCGCGGCGGTCTCGACGAGCTCGATGATCTCGCGGATGGCCGCGCGGTCGTCGGCGCTGGGGAGGGTGTTGTGGTTGTTGTTGTTGTTGTTGTTGTCGATGGCGCTGGCGAGGGTTGGGCTGGTGCCGTCGCGGACGGCCGTGGCGAGGTCCGCGAGCGCGCTCGAGGCGAGGACCCTGGCCAGGTGGCCGTGGCGGGGCGAGTTGACCAGGCCCAGCGCAATGTTCTCGAGGATGGACCGGTCCAGGAGGCACGGCTCCTGCTGCACGAGACTCATGGTGCCCCGAAGGAAGCGCACGTTCAGCGAGCGGACGTCATGGCCGCCCACGAGCACGGCGCCCTCGTCCGCGTCGTAGAACCGCGTGACGAGCCCCGCGACGGTGGACTTGCCGCTGCCGGAGAGGCCCACGATGGCGGTCTGCTTGCCGGCCGGGATGGTCAGGGAGAGGTCCGTGAGGATGGGCTTGTCGGGCCGCGACGGGAAGGTGAAGGAGACGTTGCGGAGCTCAATGTCCGGGGTGATGGCGGCCGCGGGGACCAGGCCGACCTCGGCGGCGGTGCCGTCGATGGGCGAGCGACGCTCGATGTCGGCCTCCAGCTTGGCAAAGGCCACGGAGGCGGCGTCGAAGCTCTGCAGGAAGGGGGCGACCTGGCTGAGGATGAGCGAGGCGTCGACGAGGATGAAGATGACGGTGTAGGTGGCGCCGACGGTCATGCCGCCGGCGCCGGCCTCGACGGCGTCGGCGATCCTGCTGGACCCTTGCCAGTAGGCGAGCGCGTTGGCGGAGAAGGCGATAAAGTACAGCAGGCCGGACTGGGCGGCGGCCGCGATGGACTTGCGGATGCCGGCCACGCGGGCGGGCCCCAGGTGGTCGATGAACCTGGCCTCGAGCCGGGCGTGGGCGGAGAAGGCGTGCACGACGGTGGTGTTGGCAAAGGCCTCGAGGGCGACCGACGAGGCGCCCGCCATGTAGTCCAGCGCGCGGCCAAAGTACTTGCGGACAAAGTAGCCGCCGACGAGCGACATGGCGAGATACGCGGGCGTCAGCGAGACCAGCATCCCGGCCAGACGGGGGTCCTTGATGAAGGCGACCACGTACGCGGTGATGAAGAAGGCGATACTGTTGAGCACGATGCCGACCTTTTCACTGGTCCCCTGCTGGATGATGGTGATGTCCCCGGTAATGCGCGACGAGGCCTCCCCGGCCGGCAGATGATCGAAAAAGGCCGCGTCCTGGCGCAGCAGCCCGTGGAAGTAGCGTTCCCGCAGCCGCTGGGCGAGCCGTTCCCCGGAGAGGTTCCAGCAGAGGACGTAGATGTAGATGAGCACGAAGTAGCCGATCCCGATGTAGACGATCTGGAGCACCTTGCTGTTGACGGCGTCCTGGTACGCGGCGCCGTTCTCCGGCGTGGCATTGCAGGTGGATGAGTTCAATTCGTCGACCAGCTGCCCAAAGACGATCCCCATGATGGGGAAGGGCACTCCGGAGGCGATGGAGGCGACGAAGCCGACGACGAGGAGGAGGAGGTCCTGGGGGGAAGGGCTGCCATAGAGGAGGAGGCGACCGAAGGTGAAGCACCTCTTAAAGAGCTATTCGATTTGATTTTTTTTTGTGGTCAGTCCAATGTCCATACAACGAAGGAAAAAGGGGAGGAGTACGCTCTGCTTCTTCTTCTCTTCTCCCATGGTGTCTTTGTCGTTTCCCTTGGTCTCTCCCATTTTCTCACAGGGAAGGAAGAATCAAACGGAGCGACAACCAGAGGGGAACCCGAGGGGAACCGAGACCAGCATGAATAAATAGCAGGGAATACCAGGGAGCTCAGAAGAAATCATCCAGTGATTAACTAAGCGAGCGGTGTTGGGCGAAGTCGGCGATCTTATCTGATTATCGTTACGCCGCGTATTTACCCGGGATTACCGCGTTTTGGGCGGCGTAACTTACGCTAATCAATCTTACCGTACGCTAACCGTCTGTTACGACCCCACCGCACCCACATGACCCCCCCCACTAACCCTAACAAACCCACCCCCAAAGCACCCAAAAGGCACCTGGAGCGGGCACTCCGCGTTAATTAAACCATGCGCAGAGCGATGAGTCAAGGTAATGACCCCCTGTATCAATCGCGTATCCATCGGGTCCGCTAAAATCGGAATGATCTGATAGTCGTTGCAGGATAATATAAACTCCCAGGCGGATCCCGCGAGCAGTGCACAGCCCCCTGTCGCATCGCCTGGAGAGCTCTGTTCGAAGAGGAAAAAAAAAAAAAAAAAACCATGGGCGAGTACATTCCCAATTCGGGGACACTCCCAGTCTGGCCCGAGTCCCTGCCCCCCCAGGAAGAGTATATCGTGCTCGTATGGCTGTTGCTGCTCAACCGCGGGTCCGTGGCGTGCGAGAACGGCCGTTTCGCCTGGAGGGCCGGCGATGCGTGGACCACGGCGTCGGTTTCCGACCTGGCCTGCGATTCAGATACTCTGTCGCTGGTGCTGGACCGCATTCGAACGCTCTCGTCTTCTACCGCTTCGACTTCCTCCGTTCTTCTCTCCGCCGCCGACTCTGACTCCGGGTCCAGCGCCTCCTTCTCCCTCGACGTGCGACTCTCCGCCGGACTCCTCCACCTCCAGCCCCTCGAAACCTCGCTGGAGGCCTCCCATCCCATCGCCTCGATCCTCTCCGTGGTCATTGCCGACCTCCTTGACCTCCTTGCGTCCAATCCCTCCGCGACGGTCCGGCAGACCCTCGAGCTGGGCCCCCGCGAACTCGACCACCTCTGGCGCTGGAACACGCCCTGCCCCCCCGCAATCGAGCGGGGTATCCACGAGATCATCCACGATCAGATCGCACACGACCCGGAGCGCCCCGCGGTGGCCTCCTGGGACGGCGAGCTGTCGTACCGCCAGCTGGACCGGCTCTCCACGCAGCTGGCGCTCGATCTCCAGGCGCGCGGCGTCACCGTCGGCCAGCCCGTCCCGCTCTGCTTTGAAAAGTCCCGATGGACCATCGTCGGCGTGCTCGCCGTCATCAAGGCCGGCGGGTGTCTCGTCCTCATGGACCCCTCGCAGCCCGAGGGCCGCCTGCAGACCATCACCTCCGAAGTCACGGCCTCCGTGATGCTCACCTCCTCGCTCCAGGCCGACCTGGGCCGCCGCCTCGTGCCGGAGGTCATTGTCGTCGGGCCCCAACTAGAACAACAGCCAGAACAACAAGAAGAATCCACCTCGAGCAGTACAACCCCCCTTCTTACTACTGCCATCCCCAGCAGCTCGCCGCTCTACCTCCAATTCACCTCCGGCAGCACCGGCAAGCCCAAAGGCGTCGTGATCACCCACGCCAACTACACCTCGGGCGCGATCCCGCGCGCCCACGCCGTCGGATACACACGGCAGTCGCGCGTGCTGGACTTCCCCTCGTACGCCTTCGACGTGAGCGTCGACTGCATGCTGTGCACGCTGGCCAGCGGCGGCTGCATCTGCGTGCCCTCCGAGGACAGCCGCGTCAACGACCTCAGCGGCGCCATCCGCTCCATGGCCGTCAACATGGCCCACATGACGCCCTCGGTGGCCCGCGTGCTGGACCCGGACATCCTCCCCGCGCTGGACGTGCTGGGGCTGGGCGGGGAGTCGATTGCCGCGCACGACGCCGCCGTCTGGGGCCGGTCGACGCGCGTGATCATTGCCTATGGCCCGTCGGAGTGCACGGTGGGCTGCACGATCAACAACGCGATCCCCGCCGGCCGGCCGTACACCTCCATCGGCCGCGGGGTGGGCGGGGCCACCTGGATCGTGGACCCGAATGACCACCAGAGACTGGTGCCCCTGGGCGCGGTGGGCGAGCTGCTCGTCGAGGGCCCCATCGTGGGCGGGGGCTACCTCAACGAGCCCGAGAAGACGGCCGCGGTCTTTATCGAGGACCCGGACTGGCTGCGGCCGCGGCGCGCGGGCCGGCTGTATAAGACGGGCGATCTGGTGCGGTACGACCCCGATGGCTCCGGGAGCATTGTCTTCATCGGCCGGGCGGATGCCCAGGTCAAGCTGCGCGGGCAGCGGGTCGAGCTGGGCGAGGTCGAGCATCATATCCAGCGCCATCTGCCGGCCGGCGCCCGGGTCGCCGCCGAGGTGCTGCACCCGGGCGGCCGCAAGGACGATGCCACGCTGGTGGCCTTTGTCGCGGAGCACGCCGAGGCCGGGGCATCGTGTGAGGCCCTCGCCGCGTCGTTTTCCGCGGCATACCGCACTGCCCTCGCCGAGATCGAGTCCCGGCTGGCCGAGGATCTGCCCCGGTATATGATCCCCGCCGCGTTCCTCCCCCTGTCGGTGCTGCCGCTGCTGGTCTCGCTCAAGACGGACCGCAAGCAGCTGCGGGCCCTGGGGCACGGCCTCACCCGCGCCCAGCTGGCCCGGTTCAAGGCCACCGCGGCGCAAGCTGGAGGGGTGGTGGTGCCTCCGCAGACCGACCGGGAGCGGCAGCTGCACGCGCTCTGGACGGCGACGCTTCATCCGGCCGAGGCGTTTGGCCGCCAGGACCATTTCTTCCGACTCGGCGGCGACTCGCTCAAGGCCATGAAGCTGGTCGCCGCGGCCCGGGAAGCAGGGCTGGGGCTGCGCGTGTCGGATGTCTTCCAGCAGCCGACGCTGGCGGACCAGGCGGCGACGCTCGTCCCTCTCCCGGCATCATCGCCTGGCACCGAGGACGTGACGCCGTTCTCCCTGCGGCCGAAGGATTGGGCGCTCGACGAGGCCTGCGCCGAGGTCGCGGCCCTCTGCAACCTCGCCGTCTCGGCCGTTGCAGATATCTACCCCTGCACGCCGCTCCAGGAAGCGCTGATGGCGCTCTCGGCCAAGGTCCGCGACGCCTACGTCGCCCAGCGCGTCGTCGAGCTCCCGTCGCTCGACGTGGCGGCGCGCCTGCGCGCGGCCTTTGAGACCGTCGCCGCCGACAGCGCCATCCTCCGCACGCGCATCGTCCAGGTGCCCCGGCGCGGCCTGCAGCAGGTCGTCGTCCGCGATCTGCCCCGCTGGACCGAGTACCCCGGGTCGCTCGAGGACTTTCTCGCCCGCGACCAGGAGGAGAGCATGGGGCTCGGTGCGGCCCTCGCGCGCTTTGCCACCGTCACCGTCACCGACGCCGCCAGCAGCAGCAGAGTCTACCTCGTCTTCACCATCCACCACGCCCTCTACGATGGCTGGTCCATGCCCCTGGTGGTCGACCGCGTCAACAGCGCCTTCCGCGACGCCTCGTCCCCCCTCCGCCGGCCCCCTCCCTTCTCGCACTTCATCCGCTGGCTCTCCGAGCAGGACCCGGCCGCCGCGACCGGCTTCTGGACGGAGCAGCTCGCCGGCGCCGTGGCGCCGCAGTTCCCCGTCCTCCCCCGAAAGGGATACCAGACGCGCGCCGACTCCCTCCGCGAGCAGTACGTCGAGCTGCCGGCCGCGACGGCCTCGTCGTCGTCGTCCACCAGCATCGCCACGGCCATCCGCGGCGCCTGGGCCCTCCTCGCGGGCCGGTACACCTCCACGCACGACGTCGTCTTCGGCGAGACCCTGACGGGCCGCACGGCGCCCGTGCCCGCCGTCGAGGAGATCGAGGGCCCCATGATCACCACGGTGCCGGTGCGCGTCCGCATCGACCCGGCCGCGACGGCGGCGGAATACCTGCAGCTCATCCACGAGACCATGGTCGACCGCATGCCGCACGAGCATCTGGGGCTGCAGCATATCCGCCGTCTGAGCCCCGATGCGCGCGAGGCCTGTGAGCTGCGCACGGGCATCGTCATCCACCCGACCGTCGACGACGACGACGGCGATGCCGCCCAGCCGCGCGTGGACCTGGCGACGGCCCCGGCCACGGCGTTTATGCCGACCAGCGAGGCCGAGGCGGCGAGGGAGGCGCTCAAGTTCAACTCGTACGCGCTGATGCTGGTCTTTACGGTCGACCCGCGCGGGTTCTTGATCATGGCGAGCTTCGACGCGACTACGGTCGATGGGGAGGTGATGGATCGGGTGCTGGGGGCGTTTGGGGGCGTGATTCGTGGGTTGCTGGAGCGGCCGGAGGGGAGGATCGGGGAGATGATGGGGGCGTTGAATGACGGTGAAGATGGAGAGGGGGCCAAGGGGCTGGCTGGGAGGGCTGTGGCAAGCCTTCCTGAGGAGGACGAGATGTATCAGGGGGTGTCGAAGGTGTGGATGGTCGATCCGGCCAACGTGGATCGACTGGTGCCTGTCGGCGCGGTGGGAGAGTTACTCGTCTCCTACGAGCAGACCCCGAGAGAAGATGGCCTGCAGCCTGTCTGGCTGGAGTCGGGGTCGGTGTATCGCACGGGCAAGTGGGCGAAATGTTCAGTCAACGGGGAGGTGGTCGTCCTCGCGCCAGTCGAGTCTGTGCCTGCTCCGGTGCGCCGGAAGAAGCCAGCGGCAGAGGAGGCGTTGTCGGCGCAGCAAAAGACGCTGCAGTCGCTGTGGGCGCAGGTGCTGGATATCCCTGCGGACGAGATTGCGCTGTCGGATGACTTCTTCGAGCTCGGGGGCGATTCGATCCGCGCCATGAAGCTGGTGTCGGAGGCGAGACTGGAGGGCCTGCAGCTCACGGTGACGGGCATCTTCGACCACCGCCGACTGGACGAGATGGCGGCCCTGCTGGTCGCCCTGGAGAAGCCTGGCGCTGCATCGACTGCGGCAGCCGCCGCCGCCGCCGCCGTCTACCAGCCCTTCAGCACCCTGGCCGCCGTGCACGACGTCGACGGCTTCATCGACAGCCTGCGGCCCTCGCTCGCGCAACAGGACGTGGCCATCACCGACGTGTACCCTGCGCGGCCGCTGCAGGCCATCGCCGTCCAGGGCACCGTCGCCCGTCCGCGATACTCGGTCCGCTACGAGCTCTTCCACTTCGACTCGGCCGTGGACAAGGACCACCTCTTCGCCAGCTGCCGCGAGCTCGTGCGCCGCAACGAGATCCTGCGCA
Source organism: Aspergillus conjunctus (assembly GCA_027569095.1). Classification (NCBI taxonomy): domain Eukaryota; kingdom Fungi; phylum Ascomycota; class Eurotiomycetes; order Eurotiales; family Aspergillaceae; genus Aspergillus; species Aspergillus conjunctus. The sequence goes on along the minus strand of JAPDEL010000036.1, from coordinate 175,340 downwards.
CCGTCTTCGTCACCCAGAATCGCACCTGCTACGGCGTCGTGTGCTCCGAGCGCCTCGCCTGCCCCATCGTCGAGTACCGCACCGACGGCGACCTCGACGCCTTCACCCAGCAGCTGTGCGCCCTCGACGTCGAGTCCACCATCGCCCCGGGGACCCCCTTTGTCAAGTTCCTCTTCGTCCAACACACCCCGTCCCACCGCGCCTCGCTCGCCCTCCGCATCTCCCACGCCCAGTACGACGAGATCTGCCTCCCGATCCTCCTCAGGCAGCTCGCCGCCCTCTACGAACGCGACCCGGCCCACTTCCCCCCCGGCGGCGCCTTTGCCCCGTACATCGGGCACGTCCACACCACCCTCCCCGACGCAGTCCGCTACTGGACCTCCCTCCTCAGCGGCTCCCCGGGGATGACCCGGATCCAGCCCTCCACGCCATCCGACCCAACCAACCACTTCGCCCTGATCGAGACCGTCCCCATCGCCGCCCGGCCCCGACACATCACCGTCGCCTCCATCCCCACCGCCATCTGGGCGCTCCTGCTCGCCCGCCGCACGGGCTCCCGCGACGTCGTCTTCGGCGAGGTCGTCTCGGGCCGCAACCTCGACGGCGCGGCGCACCTGCGTCCGGACTCCATCATCGGGCCGACCTGGCAGTACAGCCCGGTGCGCGTGCCCTTCCAGGACGGCTGGACGGGCCACGACCTGCTGCGCTTCATCCAACGCCAGCACGTCGAGAGCGCGGGCTTCGAGTCGCTCGGTCTCGAGGAGATTGTGGAGCGGTGCACGGACTGGGGCCGAGACGACGAGGTGGTTCCCTGGTTCGATACCGTGGTGCACCAGGACGTGGAGCATGTCGAGGAGCTCGGCTTTGAGAAGACGAGCAGCCGCATGCAGACGGTGTATCCGGCCATGGAGCCGCTGCGGGAGATCAAGTTCCAGGCGTTCCCGCAGGGGGAGACGTTGGGGCTGGAGATTGTGACGGTGGGGAGTTGGGAGGGGTTGGCGAGGGAGTTGTTGGATGAGGCGGTGCGGTTGACGGGGGTTGTTCTGGGGGATGAACGGCTTTTCTAAATTCTAAATTGAGGGTTTGTAGAGAGATGAACTATATCTATAAAATTAAAAAAAAAAAAAAAAAAATTGTGGAATATTCTGATCAAGAAACCTGACAAAAACCGAAATATCTATCCTATACCATTACCATCCATTTACTTCATTTCCTTTACTTCGTTTACTTTGTGGGATTCCCCAACTGCATCCATCGCCAGCAAACTGCACCACGTTAGCTCTTCAAACAAAAAGTAGAAGGAAAAAGGGTAGAAGAAACATACTCATAAATCCCAGATCATCCTGGAAAAACATCTCCTTCACCTCATCCCCCCACGTCAACCCCGTCCCCGGGAAATACCCCACGGCCGTATTCCCCACGGCCAACCCCATCATCGGCTCCACCTCGGCCAGACTAAAGACCTGCTCCTCCGTGCCGTACACCTTCCGCATCATCTTCTGGTGGATGTTGCGCGCCGCATAGTGGCCCTGGTGCATCGCCGCCCCGCCGCGCTTGATCCCCGTCCACCGCGCCACGTCGCCGGCCGCGTAGTGGTCACTCGCATTGGGCACCGAGGCGTCGTCGAACTCGAGCTGCGGCGTGATGCGCACGTAGCCGTCCTCGTCGCACACCGACGCCGGCAGGAACTGCGGCGCCGTCGGCGTGAACCGCGACACGGCGTTGATGACGTGGCTGGCCGTCACCGTGGCGCCGGTGCTGAGCGTCAGGGTGTAGTTGCCCTGGGTGCCGGTGGTGGATTGCACGCGGGCGCCCAGGATCGTCTCGACCGAGGTGGAGTGTAGGAGCTCCAGGGCTTTGGAGCTGAACTCGTCCGGGAGGGATTCGGAGGAGAGGAGGGAGGCGCGCGAGTGGATGAGGGTGACTTTGAGGTTGGGGTGGAGGGATTTGATTTCGGAGGCGATTTCGATTCCGACGGCGCCTTTATAATGTCAGTGGAAGTCATATTTAAGTGATGGTGATTTAAAAAAAAAAAAAAAAAAAAAAGGGAGGGAGCGTACCACCGCCAATGACAACAACGCCCTGGTCCCCCTCTAACGCTCGCAGACACTCTTCCGTCTCGATCATGTACTTGTCCTTGGTCAGGGAGCGGGGAGCACTCGGCCAGTCCCGGTTGAGACCCGTGGCGGTGACGAGGTAGTCGTATGTCTCGTGGGTGACGCCCTTGGTCGAGGAGATGGTGGCCGTCTTGCTCTCGGTGTCGAGGGCGTCGACGGAGCCCTGCACCCAGCGGATTTCGGTGTTCTGGAGGGCGGGCATCTCGCTGTACTTTCTCCAGAAGGAATCGGCGTATTTGGCTGATGCGAGGGCCAGAGGCACGCCGATAAGGTGGCCTACTCGGTCAGTTTCTGTTCGTCTCTGCGGAAAAGGAGGGAGGAGGAGGAGGAGGAGGAGGAGGTACAGAATCCATCCCGCTTATCCACCATGGTCACTTCCACGGGGATCGACTTGCCCGTGCCATTGTCGTCCTTGTCTACTGAGAAACGACACTTCCGGCCCCGGCATAGATCGACCAGGTTCAGGGCGGCGGCGAGACCGGCGTAGGAGCCACCGAGGATGAGGACCTTGAACGGGATTCGTTCGAGGGCGGGCATGTCGAATGATTTCCTTTACTGTCTGTGTCTAAGATTCAGATACCGGTACTGTCTACTGAGGGAAAACACCGTGAGAATAAATCCAGGAGGAGGGGAAAACACAGGAGAAGAAAAAGAGGGACGGTGGAATGAGTCGGGTTTGGCGGGTGTTATCAATCTAATCGGTCCACCCTGGTTTCCTGGTCGTATCCGCTAGCACCGCCACTAGCGTATTACCGGTGGATCCATCTGACAGCACCATACGGATTACAGTACAATACCCCCACCCCCCCTTTTTCCCTCAGCGTACCTCGTGGGTGTCCATCATGCCCTGAAGAAGAAGAGGAGGGGAAACTTGATCCAGGTTGTCTTCTTCCCCCCAAACCAATCAGTCTCGATCGCACGACCCAGGTCCAACCCAGCCAAGAACCCAGAAGCAAGGATTGAAGATCCAACACAAAAGAAAAAAAGTAAAAAAAAAAAGAAAAAACAAAAAGAAGAGAAAGATGTTAGTCGTCCTGCCTGCAACCCTCCCAGATATCCGCTCGATCTACGACGTCTGGTTCGCCGCATTCAAAAACCAGATCATCCTGCGAATCCTCTACCCCCACACCGATGTCGACGAGGATGCCTTCCGGAAAGCCCACGCCGACGGCACCCTGCAGTACTGGCAGGGGCTGACGATGGAACACACCTTCAAGTGCGTCGACACCGCCACGGGCCGCATCGTCGGCTTCGCGACCTGGCAGGTCTACTGGCGCGAGCGCACCCCCGAGGAACGCCAGAAGCCCTGGATCGGGTGGCTAGAGGGGGACGACCGCAGACGCGCCGAAAGTTTTCTGGGGAAGCTCTGGGAAGCTCGAGAGGAGAATGTCGGAGCCAAGCGACATATCTGTATGTGCTGCCCTGCCCCCATCACCCTCGCGGTTCATAATAATCCCACCGAGCTCAAGGATGTGATTGATGTGTCTGAGACATGGCGGGGCTAACATATCAAACCTAACCTTCTCCGTAGACTGTCACACGGTCGCGGTGCTCCCGGAATATCAAGGACGTGGGGTAGGAAAGCTGCTCATGCAATGGGGGTTGGAACTGAGCGAGAAGCTGCAGCTGCCTGTGTATCTGGAATCGACGGTCGAGGGCTCCCCGTTATACGAGCGACTGGGATTCGACACGCTCGCCAAGGGCTTGGACTTTACTCCGGACATCACAGGGTTAGAGGAAACGCTCCGGGCACCGGTGATGGTGAAGATGCCGCGGGGTTTGGATTTTTCCACCTGGACAACACAACTCGCGCCGTAAGGTCGATTTCTAGATTTCCATTACCCTGCCAAGGGTAATAAAAAAAAAAAACTAGCATCAAAAAGTTGCAAGCGAGCTTGGCGTACAGAGTTTTTTTGCCGGTGTTTTGAGTGTTTCATGAGGAATGACATCCCACAAGCTACGTAGTGCAAGAATTGAAGAATTTTTTTTTTTTTTTTTTAACCCTGTTGATCAACATTAGCCCCACTGAGAGATTATCTGATTGATATCCGGTATCGGGAATACGCCCCTGGTACTGCCAAGACCCACCTTTCCAGATATTACATTTCCATCTGATAAGATTGTGTTGGTTTTTTACCTTTGCCCTAGTTCAGCCATGTCAGCCATTGCCGGGGCAGCCTAATTGTACCAAAGTCCTTCCTTCGTACCCTGGGTAGTTAACCTAGGTAGGTAGTTAGTTGGTACTCCGTAGCCAGCTATTCCATCGCTGCCTGCAATGAATCAGCTCCAGCGCTCTCGTCACTGCAGCATGTCGATCAGGCAGATCCAAATACAATCGATCCCACAACATGATCTCACAGATCCCTGCAGCTATGCTATGCAACATACCCGATATCGGAAAACTGGGTATAAATCCTTAAGGAAAATCCAAAATCCCAGTAAAGAAAAACAAAACAAACCGAAAAAAAAAAAAGCCCTTTCTCAATTGAAGCCAACAAAACGGGCCAGATACCAGATAGATTAGATGTATCTCAAAACCATCACCGCCTTTTCCGCGCTGGCGGTCGGCCTCAGCCAGGCCGACCCCGCTGCATCGTACGATACCTGGCCCTGGCAAACCTACAAATCATCCCCCGCGGAGCCCCCCAACCTCAACATCACCAAGTACGGCCCCACCTCCCCGGGGTACCTCTTCTTCGACCAGTCGTGGTCCGCCCACCGCTATGGCGTCTTCATCATGAGCGACGACAACGAGCTGGTCTGGCAGAGCCCCTACGGCGACATGAAGGGGTTCAAGGCGCAGATCCTCGACGGTGAGCCCGTGCTCACCTTCTTCAACGGGCTGGGCATCCCCGAGCCCTACGGCTGGGGCTACGGTATCATCCAGGTCCTGGACGCGTCGTACCGCAGCATCTACAATGTCTCCGTGGAGCACGACGACTACCGCGCCCTGGGCGGCGTCGATAGCTCCTCGTTTGTCTCCTGGCTCGATATCCACGAGGACCGGATCACGGGGGACGGCACGATGCTGGTGACGGGGTATAATGTGACGCGGGCGGACCTGAGCTCGGTCGGCGGGCCGGCGCGCGGGTGGGTGGCCGACTCGCTCTTCTACGAGATCGACGTCAAGACGAACGAGATCCTCTTCCGGTGGAGTGCGCTGGACCATGTCGACCAGATCCCGCTGCGGGATGTGCAGCAGTTCTATCCGCTGCGGCACTGGGGGAGGAACGATAGCTTTCCGTATGGATACTTCCATATCAACTCGGTCGAGAAGGTCGCCGATGGGGGGTACTTGATTTCCTCGCGGTATTATTGTAGTTTGTTTAAGATTGCTGCGGATGGATTGGTGGAGTGGACTCTTCAGGTATCCCCCTCCTCTTTCCCTCCTTTTTTTTTTTTAGGTGTGGTGGAGGATGTTAATAATTCCAGGGCCAAACCGGCGGCGACTTCACCCTCGACAACATCAACTTCTGCTGGCAGCACGACGCCCGCATCCACCGCGACACCCCCTCGCAACTCCTCATCAGCATCTTCGACAACGACAACTCCGACGTCAAGAACAACTCCAACCCCACCGAGGGCCTCTTCATGAACGTGGACCTGACCACCATGCACGTCTCCCGCGTCCTACAGCTCGAGGACCCCCACGAGGCCCTCTACGCCGCCTCCCAGGGCAACCTGCAGCTTCTCCGCAATGGCCACTCCATGATGGGATACGGCGCCATCCCCAAGATCAAGGAGTACAGCGCCAACGGCAGCATCGTGATGAGTGCGCAGTTTGGCCCGCCGAACGTGGTTTCGAGCTATCGCGCGTATCGCGCCCCCTGGAAGGGCACCCCGTACTGGGCGCCGAGCGTGTATGCCTGTGTGGATCGGAGCAGGAACCAGACGGAGGTGTATATGAGCTGGAACGGGGCGACGGAGGTGCAGGGGTGGAGTGTCGAGGGGGGTATTGGTCCGAGGGGCAGTGGGCATTTACGGCCGGTGGTGGGGTCTTGGGTGAGGAAGACGGGCTTTGAGACGAAGGCGTTGGTTCCGGGGGGGTTGGACTGGGTTAGGGCTAGGGCTGAGGGGATGGGGATTGAGCCGGGTGTATCGGAGGTTGTGGAGGTTGTGGCTTGTTAGAGACCAGTGGTATTCTCGGCCTTTCACTGTATCTTTAACCAAAAATAGTAGATGTCTTATCCTAACGGAGCGTATATATGCTGAAATCAAGATTGACCATTGTCACATTCGTTCTACCTCAGAAAGGGAGAATAAGAGTCCCTAGTAGAGGGTGCATTCGACGCTTGGTTTGTGCGTGAGGATCTCTACCAGCTAGAGATGTACAAAACTATGGAGGTTTATTAAAAAAAAAAAAAAGGCAGTAGATATATTATTTATAGCTACACTAGATTGATTGTATTATAGCTACACTAGACTGACTGTATTTATAATCGCAATCTAAAAGGCCGGCCTCACACATCACATTCCTTCTACAAGGAGTCAATATAGAACATGCGGTTCCTCAAAGGAAATACGTACGCAGCAAAGAGTAGTGGTTCCACCGAGGTTGCAGAGGAAAGGGTAACTGGGCTCGTTAGCTTTGGCATTTTCCACACAAGTTCACGAGAAGAAAGGCGTACCCGCCAGGACAGTTGCCGTCGGGGAGTTGGGGGCTCTGACAATTAGCGTTCATCCTCGAGAGATCTTTTACGGTAGATGCATTTTCATACCACGCAATCTTGCTAAATGTATCGGTCAGTTCAGCTATCAGTCTAGATGGCTATCGGTGGTATACGTTACGTACTGCGTATGCCATAGCAGCCAGGGCAAGAACAACACTCAGGAGACGCATGTTGATGTTTTCGAGAGGTATCTTAGGTAGATAGAGTAAGAGGATGATGAACTTAATTCAAGGATAATGAAGAGGAAGAGAGGGGGGGGGGGGGTTAGACCTAATTTATACCCCCAACACAATCCTCATCCAACTCCCGAAGATCTCACATGCTCAGGTAGATATTACGTAGTGCCTCGACGAACCCCTCAATGATAGAGGTCCATCTCTGCTCTCACAGCCAAAAGAAGCACAGCCTACAGCGTGACGTAGAAACCGCTGATCTGGGGCCATATGCCAGGTCCAGGATCTCAACCCACCGCAACTCGGCGTTTTATCAATCTAATCTACAAACTAGAGATCTCCGTAGAAATTACCCCGGAAAGCCAAATAAGGCCAACCGTACCAGGAGATTTGGGTGTGGGACAGCTAACCTCGCCAATCAATGGGTTTCCGCGACTAACTACACGAAGTTATCGACCGTCGCTCTTGTCATCTGATATCGGAGGACAGTGCAGCTCGTTGTTCGTGCCTGGACGCCTGATCTACTACACCGAGACTCCGAGACTTGATAAGTAACCGGTAGTTACCTAATAACTTCTTGGCCAAGGTAAAGAGCAAACAAAGCGTCTTACTGGGTAATATGTGTATATTCTATCAAGTCATAAACTAAAATCCTTTCATATCTTTACATAATTCCATCTATACCCCATCCTTAGTGATTGATGCTGACAATCAGATTACCGTTCCCAGTAGCGGCATTGGCACCTAATCCATCAGTTAACACCCATACATATATACTCCGCAAATTGTATTTATCTGAGAGGAAAGACTTACCAGCAACATATCCACCCTGGTTACAGCTGTTGATAATAGCCTGCGCACCAGAGGCAACGTCCTGGCTGTAATCCCATTAGCAGTTGCCCTCTCCTCTTACTCTTTTTCTGTTTGGGGTTGTGGGGGGTAACACACCAGTAAGAGCTCAGACCGCTGACACCGTAGATATTGCTTCCGTAGATCTTGGTGCTGCCAGAGGTACAAAAGACCACGTTCTCTCCGTCGACGGCGTAGGACGTAGTGCCCTTGTTGCGGAGGTAGTCGACGCGGCCACCGCCGTTGTCCTCAACGGCGGCCGCTTGTTCACGGGTCAAAACACACGCCCGACGATAGAAACCTGCCTCCTGTACCACATCCCTCACGGACCTAAGGGCAGGTTCGGTCAATGACGCCGTAGAGTCATCTCCAGAATTCTCTGGGTTGTTTTCTGGAGTGGCTTCAGCTTGGGTCATGCATGACTGAGAAGTCCTACCTGGCTTTTCAGTCTGTGAATAGCTGCCCTCGGTGCGAGAGGGAGGGGTTGTCGGAAGAAGAGGAGCCCTCCTCAGAGGGGGAAGAAAAAGAAGAAGCGGGAGAACCCGCATGTGCCCTGTCATAATATTAGAGAATGCAATGCATGCATTTCACCACAAGGGATACATGCATTTTCAAAAACGAAAAAAAAAAAAAAAATTCAAATACTGCGACGTTGAAAAGAGTCACAGGCAAAGGTCTGTGGTGCGTGGATTTCGATATCGAGCCACGTTGAACACCGGTTGTCGATCTGGTCGATTCTATAAATATTGTTATTTCAACTTCTCCTCGTGATTCAGATCAAGACATGATACTTACCATCAACCTTGTTCAATTTTTTTTTTTAAATTCAAAAAGAGTGGCTTTTGGAGCGAGAGGCACACCGATGCTTCATTTTGGGAATATTTTTGACTTTCTAAGCTGAGTGTAGTGGTGTTTTAGCCTTCGAGGAGCTGCAGGGACGATAAGTCCACCGGGCCTTTTGAACGTGCGACGGTGGAACGCATTGTAGGGTTATCTCGAGTTCAGTTCCTGGCGGGGGTCTTTGCTAGTGGGGATACTGTGATGGCCATAGAGTCCAAGAATACCCTAACAGACCAACATATTAGTTCCATTATTGTTATTCCTGTAAGATTTCATAAACTCACATGTTCTTAACATTTGAATCCAGCCAAGTCCATCAAGCCTCAAAATTGCCCAGATCCCTGACTCTACATCGTTGACTCATGATATGACTCAGTTGGCGAGGCAAATCTTGGAACTCTTGCGCTGTGGATCATGAGAGGACGGTTCATATAGGCGTTGCTTGCAGTCGCTGATGTTTGTCCTGCATGATAGTGAATGGACAATAAAACAGGGGCTGGCCAACTCAGTCACTGCAAGTTGGACTGTTGGTCAATAGTAGATAGTGTTCTAGAAGTCTCCATGAACTACATAAGTAGAGTATCTAAGCTTTCTTCACTTATTTGATACTTGATTTTCATTCACTCTGTAGTACACATGGATATCGAGGAATAAATCAACCAATAAGTAGACATCGAACACTGCCTTTAACCTTATGAGATCTACATTTGAACATAAAAGGCCAGTATCAAAACAAAACATTCACAAAATCCACCTCCGAGCCGAGATCTTGTATCCTTTTCATAACTCCCTCCTCGTGCGCAAGTGGCATACCTCGAAGAATCTCTGCTTGTCGAGCGGCCCAGCACTTCCTCTCTGTTTTCTATTTCGCATCAATTGGAATAGCGTAATCATACTCTAAATAATGTTCAATAAAATACTCCATCTAGGAACTATATATCTGACTTGCAGGAGCAACCATAGTCGTATATGTCACCGTTCGTACATATTGATCGCTGGACTCGTCAAGGAAATAGCGAGAATTCCGGAAGGAAGGGGGCACACTGCACGTCTGTGGTACAATACCCAAAAAATCGAAAGGTCCGGGAACCGCCAATTCTCCACCGAAATAGCCGGGCCACCTACTGTACCACTTCTCTATGGTAAATTGACCCGGACAAGATTGATATGAGCCCCCCCAGGGTCTCTAGCCAAATTTCCACGGCTTGAGTGCTCGCCGCGTGATCCTGAATACATTTCTCCATGGTGTCCTCTAGCTCCGATAAGTAATGCTTTTCTTCATCCAGAATCTCATCGATCTCCTCATCGTCTAGTGGATCGGCATAAGGTTTCTCTGTTGGCCGACCACAACAGACATGGGTCATCCCGAGCTCGTCAAATTGTCTAGTTCGGGTCAAGTCCACTGCCACTTGGTTTGCCACAGAGGCTCCACAGGTCTTCTCCAACATCAAGAGGCACTCTAATACCCATACATAGGATCTGAGCTCACGATCTTTTGTTCTCCCGGGCACAAGCAAGTGGGTAAATGGAGAACAACCACGGGGGGGACAAGGACAGCGACAATTATCGTAAATCATTGGATTTGCTCCTTGTCGTAGTAAAATTGAGGCCCTGGCGAAGGTTTCAGAGGTCTTCTTTAACTGACCACACATGTTGTAAGGAAACTGCCACCTCGTATTGGCTGATTTGAAAAGCATATGCAATGGTGTTTTGCCGGTACAGTCCCGGTGGTTTATATTTGCGCCGCGTTTGACAAGGACTCCAAAGCAGCTTTGATTTGTGTCTGGGTCAACGGCCATCATAAGAGGAGTACGACCGTAGATGTTGACGCAATCAATGTTGTACAATCCGGAATCGATTAGGAGTTCTGCCTGACCGCCGCTAAAAATCCTGTGCAAGAGTTTATCCTCCGCATCAATATCCGAGACTTTCTCCAAGATCCGTGCCAGTACTGGAGGTCGCAATATTGCTAGGTGGACTGGAGACTGTCCAATATCGTTTCTCTCGCCCAGTAAGGTTGTAGTACCCATATATTTAATCACATCATCCAAGGAGCCGGAAAGTATAGCGTCCCCAAGCAAGGTCTGACCCCAAACACATACGAATTGGTGTTTGACAATCCTCCATGTTGCAGGAGAATCCTTAGGAAAGTTCGTTCAATTCCCGAGTCTCTTCTAGACCAAAAATAGTACAAGAGGAATTTCTAAAGTTGCTATTAGCATTACACAATTAAACCAGTATAAATCCAAACTTACCTCTACCCAAGTCCTTCCATGTGGATCCACATCCAATGGGGAAGCATTTCCTTCAATAAAGAGCTGCTCCAACGCGTGCCCTGCTGATTGAATATCCAAATATCCAGCCTGACACTTCCACAATATTTGAAACCCTGGGGGTGTGAACTTGATCGTGCGCTGCAGCTTCAAAGAGGGGGGTATTGAATACCCACTCCCCCCCAGGACAAATCCAAAGTTGCTTGGATACCCCAGAGAAAGCCGAGCCGAGCCAGGCTAATGAAAGACCTCACTCTGTAATGGGCATTTCGCTGCTGATAGGCGGCCATAGTTTTGTTCACTCTCAATTTGTAGGTCCCCACGGTTTTTTGCGTATCCTCATGACAAACGACAGCATTCCCAATGGTCACTGTTGAAACGGTATTATTCTGAGACGACACTGTCTGCAAAAGCTGCAGCTTCATCGCGCTAATATCCATCAAAACCAAATCCGAAGTGATGGTAGTTTGAAACATCTGCAACGCCTCAATATACCCCGTAAGCCTCGTCTTGATCTTCCGAATCGTCTTCTCATCCTTCAAACTCAACAAAGCGCGCCACATCCTTTTCCCTTTTTTATCAGTCTCGGACGGGGTAAGCTTAGCCAGAATATCCTCGGTTCTGATGATATCCTCCTTGCATTCATCCACGAGCTTCCCCAACCTTGTCGAGGTAAGATGGTTGTAACGACCACTTTCAATATGCCCGCGTGTTCGTTGGAGGACCTCGATGAAGAGCGGGAGGTAGAGGGAGATTTCTCGGAAACATTCTGGGACTTCGTTGACGTCGTTCACGAACTCATGGAGACGGTGGCCGACTTGCGTTGCGAAATCGACGAGCTGGATTACCGAGGCAATGGCACTGACGATGGCGAGACCTTCTGCCATTGTAGGTTGGATGAAGAGCGGGATGGTTCATGGATGGAAAGGGTGGGGATAAATGAAGAGTGAAAGTGAGGGGGGAAAGAAGAAGAAGAAAGGAAAGGGCGCGGCTGAGATGCGAGGCTGAGAGGTTGACAGCCTTGTTGGGTACTTGATGTTGGTCACAGACGCCCAAGGCAGCCAGTCCTAGGTTATTCTTTCATCTTAAATAAAACTTTTTGGATTAAGTCTGAGTGTAGTAGTATTCTATATTACTTGTAGTAATATGGGTATCGTAACCGTTAGAAGTAGACCATATCAACGATTGCAATACGCTTCAGTTTATTCATATTCGCCTTTCCACCGAAGAACCCAGTCTAACCGCCAAATATCTTTCACCAAGATCGCAGATTAAAACGAAATAAGTCGTCCTCCCTGCAACACATTTCCCACCGACTGCTGCACCTTCTCAAACCGCATAAACGCACAAGACTCGCTTTCGAGGTGATTGAACAATCCGGCCAGGGCAGTAAAAGGCTTCGAACAGCCTGCGTTTGGACAATGATAAATCTGCTGTTTGTGCGCAGGCGAGTTGAGATGCTGGTTCAGCGCAGGCATGCTTTTGAATTCCCGATGACAAAGATAGCATTCCCAAGCGTAACCATTGTGGGCGCGTGCCGTGGCCGAGTATTGAGTATTCTCTTCCGGTCGCCACCCAATCTGCTTGTGGGTGATGACCCCTTGCGGGTCCCGTTCGCGAACCATCTTGTAGATAGTCTCGCGGTTCAGCCTGGGGGCCTTGGGACAGGATCCAGTCTCGAGGTGGTGGGAGAGGCCACTGGCGGTTGTATAGCCGTCTTTACAAAATGGGCAAGCGATGTTTCTCCCTCGGTGAATCTTGGAGTTAAGATGCTGTAGAGGTGTCAGGAGATGCATCACTTGTCGAAGAAAGAGAAAAGATATTGAGGGGAGATTACCATGCGTAGGTTGTTTTCGTTGTCAAAGCGACGGTCGCAGCTCTTGCAGTAATTCCTGTAATGGCCCCGTGCTTGCATGTGCTGGTTGGCAGCGGCCTGGGTACGGAAGCTGGAGTTGCAAGTCTCGCAGGAGAAAGTAGGCTCCCAGTGGTCCATTGCGTTCATGTGCTGGATTTGGTTGTTTTGCGAACGATAGGTCTTCGTACATGTCTCACATTTCCACCCTGTGTCCCAGTGTCCAACAGCATCCATGTGCTGATTGCAGGCTCCCCAGGAACGGAAGACGCGGTTGCAGCTTTTACATTGAGGCCAGTGACCGTAGTCATCCATGTGTTCGTCATAGTCATCCTCATACCAGAATGATGCAGTGCATATCTCGCATTCATAAGACATTGTGAAGGTGTGGTGGTTGAATTTGGGAGAGGGTGAGAAAAGAGGAGGGAAGGTCTTGGATTTTAAACGGATTCGGGGGACGATCAATCGAGCCTTGGAAATGACTGGAATTACAGATCGAGTAAGGGGAGGGCGGACTGGAGAAAAGACAGACAAACGCTATCTCAGCGTCTCATTGGAAGATCGAAATTGAATTTCCGATAGTACGGCAAGTTAAGTAGTAGTAGTGTCAAGGTAGTATTAAGGAATTTGGATGACACTGAAAAATAACACCCGATTTAAGATGGGCATTTGGCTAATCACTCTCGTTTGCCAACAAGGCTGAAGTCAAGTCCCTCTGCAAAGGCCCAAAGTACCTAGTTACTTTTTGGAGGTGCTATGGGATGATTGTTTGCCACGTCTGAGACAGAGGGGAGGGGGGGAAGAGAAATCCCAATCATATCCATCCCTCGAGGAGCGAAAGGCTCGAGAATTAATGGAGGTGTTTGTTTGCTGTCTTTCCAATCATGCATGCCGAATAGAATCACGGGGTAGCTGCCTACTAGCTCTATCTCGCAGCCTTTCATCCCATCGAGGTTCTCTTCCCCTCCCCCTCCCCAGCCTTACACTCTCATCCTTTTCTTTAGCATTCTTATTTGGAAATCGACTATCGATCACATATCTAGTCATCCTTATTATCATACCCATCGCCTCCTGTGGTTTTGATTTATCCTTCAATAGAGCCCGTCCTTTCAAAGCCTCGCTGATCCTTGCCCCGCCAGCCTCGACGTCGTCTTCTGCCAGCTAGGCATAGCTCTTCCCTTCTTCGATCAACTATACCTATCAATAACGTCAAGCTGGAGGTCTTCATCCATAATATCCCTCCTGATCTGACCGAAGATGGGTTGAAAGATCAGCTAGCTGCTTTTATGAAGCCGCTTGCCATCGTCGACTACGGCTGTCAGAAGCCAAGGAAGAAACGTTACGCCCATATCACCTTCCTGCACCGGGCTGATGCTGAGAAATTTCTTCACGTCCATCAAGAACGTGTACCCAAGAATAGATCTCAGGGTCGGCCCACTGCTAACCTGCAGCTTTTCGGGACGGATGTCTACTGCAAGCCCAGCACTCGAGTTCCCCAGGAATTTGCTCTCAAGGCCCTCAGACATGCTGCCCAGCAACGTGCAAGTCCTTCCCATGTGGTCGAAAAAGAAGAAAATCCAGTCACTCTCACCCTCCTAGCGTCCAGCTGTGGGTATTGTACCTTTATTAATGACAAACTGACCTATGTTCCCGAAATTCAGTGGCATGATAGGGGAGCGATGATATTCAAAAAGCGCAATATCATCGTCAAGCTGGACAACAAAAAACTCATCAGAATCCCCACCAACACGGTTGTCGAACTAGTCTGGAATGACACTGGCTCACTAATTATCACCCTATCGACCGTTCCCCTAATGTTTTCCGATAACTCGGGAACTCATTCCCTGTGCCTTGACATAAGTCATGGCAAACCTTCATTTCATCCAAGCCCAACTCGAACTCGTCTCACTTCACTCGGCGGGAAACATTCCCAACTAATCGGCCAATGTCTGACCTATCAATTCTCAGTTGCCCTTAAAGACCTATCAGAAAACATGGAACGGCTCAAAGATTACGAAATGACCGCTACTTACTATTATTTCGATACCATATATCGGGGCGATTTTTATCTTCAGCTTAGCTCTCTCAAATTACTACTGGCCAACTACACTCAGGATGGAACGCTCCCCTTTGGACTTCTATTTCAATTGCAAGCACTCGCCTACAATGCCTACCTCCCCCCTGGACAAATCGCTGAACTTGCACGAGGCCTGGTACGTATTTCGAACGCGAGAAGATCTACAGGAAGGAAGCCATTGTCGATTGAGTCCATCCGGAGACTGTTTAATCTGATCTACTGGCCGGTCCCATACGGAGAGCCCAAAGACTTCGAGGTCGGCTCGATGCTCGAAACCATTCTTCAAAATGAGAAAGACATCATGGATGGTAATATTCAGAAGGACGGGTTATTCCTTCCGAGTCGAAACCTAGCGTCGGTCTGCAGGGCCATGGTCACCCCATCACGAATAACCTTGGATGGTCCGGAAATGGAGCCCAAGAATCGTATTCTACGACGATTCCCGAACCACCACGAATACTTCTTGCGGGTGCAATTTTGTGACGAGAATGGTCAAGACATACACTTTACACCTCAGATCAACAATAGTGAAATATTTACCAGGTTCAAGGACGTCTTGCAGAATGGAATCCAGATTGCTGGCCGCACTTACACCTTTCTTGGCTTCTCTCACTCATCCCTACGGTCTCATTCGGTTTGGGTGAGCATTGGCTTATTAAGTCCTTCAAACCGTGCGGTGTGCTAACTTCACTAGTTTTCGGCGCCATTCGTTGACGACAACGGCAAGTTACAGACATATTTTTCAATTATCAAAGCGATCGGCAAGTTCTCGAATATAACTACACCCGCAAAATGCGCTGCACGAATCGGCCAGGCGTTCTCTGAAACCCCGTTTGCCCTCAATCTCAAGGACCATGATATCTCAACCTTTCAAATGGAGGATGTGCAGTATGGATCCCGCGTATTTAGCGATGGTGTTGGGACTGTGTCCTTGGAGGTTGTAGAGGCCATACGGGATGTTTTACCTTCGAAGAAAGGCCGCCCTACTTGCTTTCAAATTCGAATGGGTGGCGCAAAGGGAATGCTAGCTCTCGACTCTAGATTGACTGGCGCACGTATTCACCTTCGGCCTTCGATGATCAAATTCAGCAGCACCGACATGAGAGATCTCGAGATCTGCGATGTCGGATCAAAGCCAATTCCACTGGTCCTCAACCGGCAAGTCATTAAAATCATGGAAGATATGGGTGTCTCGAAAGAGTGGTTCTTCAGACTGCAAGACCGTCGGATCAACCAGCTACGCGATGCAACCGCAACTACCAAAAATACGGCCAAGTTTATCAGGGGCCAAGATGTTGGCGAATCTATACGGCTTTTTAAGTTCTTTCAACAATGTGATGCGCTAGGTCTTGATTATAAGCAGGAGCCTTTTCTCCGTTCCATTGTCGAAGCTGTAGTACTCCGTGAACTCCGCCTATTAAAGCACAAGGCACGCATCCCAGTCGATAAGGGGATCACACTCTACGGCATCATGGATGAAACGGGATTTCTTAAGGAAAACGAGGTCTACGTCACGTATGATAGTATGGGTGGCCGATTTCCGAAAGCTCCGGGTGCTTGCCGACTTATCGTCACTCGTTGCCCTGCTTTACACGACGGCGATGTCCAGTTCGTGTCTAATCTGGTTCCACCCATCGGTCATCCACTACGAGGGCACAAGAACTGCATTATCTTTAGCAAAAATGGTATACGGGACCTTCCCAGTCAGCTTAGTGGCGGTGATCTCGACGGTGACCTCTACAACATCATCTGGGACCCCGAGGCAAAACCAGTGCGAACCTTCGCCCCAGCCGACTATCCTCGAGTAGCACCCATTGATATCGGGCGCACAGTGACCAAGGAAGATATGGCAGATTTCTTTGTCGACTTCATGCAATCGGATCGCCTAGGCGTTATCGCCACGAAACACATGATCCTAGCCGACCAGATGACCGAGGGCACCTCTCACCCAGACTGCCAAAAACTCGCAGAGTTACATTCTACTGCGGTTGACTTCTCAAAGACAGGAATTCCGGTGCGAATGGACCAGATGCCACCGATGAACCGGTACAGACCAGACTTGTAAGCTCCCATTCCGAATCATATCTGCAACCCTAGCCATGAACACATACTAAGCCTCTTCAATCCTAGCTTCGCCCCGGGCCCTCAGGCATACCTCCACAGCGCCTCCGAAATCAAACTCGAACGCTACGTCGTCCAAGCAGCCCCAGATCAGGATGAAGACTCTGGCCCATTACACCAATACTATCGCTCTGAGAAACTCCTCGGAAAGCTTTATCGCAAAATTGACGAACACAAAATCTGGAGTGAGAACGTCCGCACCTCCGCCGTTCCCCTACACCTCCGCGTCCCATTCTGGCCGAAGTTTATCTACTCCTTGACTACACGCTGTCAAGCCCTCGGTGCCCCAGCGAAATGGAAACACCACGTCGAGACAGCTCGACAGATCCGCTCAGCGTACCCTTCCTCTCTCCCTTTTTTTTTTCCCCCCCAGCTGTATCATGCCGCAACTAACACAAACACAGATACGAAGACGCCATCTACGCCGCCATGAACAACTTCTCCGCGCACCCCACCAACCCCATCACCGAGCTCGAGGTTTTCATCGGCCACATCCTGAACAAAACCGGCGTTCAGACCCACCGCCAACGCGAACGCTCCATAAAACTCAAGGACGAATTCGACCGCATCGCCTCCTGGATCCTCACCCAGCTGCGGCCCGCCAACGCGGTAGCAACCGGCTACACAACCGAGTTCGATTCCCTCGAGCGCTGTCTCGCCTGCGTGCATGTCGCGAGGGAAGAAGACGAGAATATGCTCGCGAATGGGCCACGACGCCGGAGACACTGGGACGGACTGAGGAGTTTCACGGTCGTGGCTGTTTGTGCATTGATGATGGAGCTAGATAAGAAGGAGAAGGAAGCAAAGGAGCTGGAAGATGAGCAGCTGGCGGCGAATGCTCTTACTGGTGAATTTGCAAGGCTGGCTTTTGAGAGGCGGCTTGATGCTGCTGCTCTCTATGGCTAGACGGCCGTACTTGCGATTTTCAAATCGGAGTCAAGCGAGAGGGGGAGAGAGAGAGAGATAACACACATTATCTATAGTGAGAGATCTGTCAAGATATCGTGTCATACTCCCAGATACCACATTTTACCAGTTCAACTCAATGCAAATAATAAACCGGATAAAGCGAACTTAGTATCTCAATCTGGTCAAACCTTCTACCAACAGGTCACCTGACATGCAAAGCCCTGTCTCCTTGACCTCGACACAAAATCGACCACCCTACTGAACACCCACTCTAGCACCAAACCCAAATTCAAATAGTGACGTGACAGTCTTCTTTAAAAATCAATAGTTGTCTCTATCGCCTATATCCACGAAAAGAAAAGAACGGAAAAGGGAAAAAAAAAAAAAAAAAAAAAAAGATCCGCCGCCAAATCCGCGGAAACGCCACAAAACCCGGAATCAATTTCCGGTTTCTACCAAGGGGGTAGGTAAGATTAGGGGCCACGGGTAAAGATGGCCATGTGGTGGATTCGGGCCGTGAAGCTTACATCCCGTTCGTCGCGGGAATCGATAGTAGTTCTTATCGGTTAGGTTTATGTGGCTAGTATTAGGTGCAGCTACATCTACATCTCTATACTAACCTCGAAAAGTGCATCTATGGAGGGAGAGAGAGGAGATGAGATGGAAAATCATAAGTGGATTAATTCCAAGATGGGGTGTGCATACTAAGCATCAATCTATCAATCAATCTATATACATCGAACTAGACTTCAGGGGGTTTTTGTAGAGACAGGTGCGAGGATATAAAATATAAGCTAAATAAGGGAGACAAAAAAACTAAATAGGGGGATATAGATATTAAAAAATTTCAACCGGATTGGCTCGCTCGGAAATCCAACAACAAAAATGGAATGTCTCAAAATTGATCAATCAGATTTATCTTTCGTAAAATCTCCAGCCAGGGAGGTTCAGTTGGATTCCAACGGCTTAACAGTTGGTTTAGACATCCTCAGCCTGTTTAATGGGCTCTTCATCGGGCGAGTTCGCCAGGGCGCTCTCCAGCGCATCGGTGAGATCGATATGGAAGAATGGTTGGTTGACGCCGTGCACCAAGGCCACTTTCCGTGTCTGGTACGCCTTGCTGCTTTTAAGGTCGTGCTGTAGCTTATTATCGCTGCTTGTATCGGAGGATTCTTCGATTCCGTGTGTCTCACGCTCGACGGTCTGCGAGTCACGTTTCAGACCCGTCTCGATATCGAGGGCACGGTGTTGCGCGGCCTGGGCTTTTTGGTTCGTCAGCAATTCTGCATGTGCAGCTGCAGATGACCGGCCGCCGATTTCCGTCACGCTGAAGATGGGCTTCCAGCGGTGGAAGCCATCCTCAGAGGTCGGCGTCGGGTAACCAAATCCTGCGGAAGCGAGAGCGCGCTTGGTCCAGCGGTTGTTGAGGTGAGCGAAGTGCCAATTCACGGTGCGAGGCGAGGCATAGAGGTCGAGCTGGTTACGGATATCGATGAGATTCTGGACGGAAGTCACATCCACGTTGTTAACCGAGGAGAAATCAAGAATGACTGCCCGGAGGATGGGGAGGTGAGACTGGTCCTCCTCAGCTTGCCCCTTGCGTGGGCCAGGATTGTTCCACGGTCGATCGCCCGGTTTAGGGTAGCTGAATGCGTTGGTGCGGCGCGTCTTCTGGAAGATAGTGGCAACAAGACTATCGGTATAGTGGTTGGCATTAGGATAGTTGAATCCTTCGGAGAATCTGTAGATAAAGATACCCGGGAAAGGTTGCTCGACTTCAACCTCGGGGTTGGATCCGTCGGTGTGGTTAATGGGAAGGTATATGGTTCGAGTGAGATCGTAGGGATCCCCGTTCTTGGAGTCATGCAACTTGAACTTGCCGTCCTCCAAAACGTGGTCACCAACAACCGAGTGGATGGTGACACGGCCCAGGAAATGACCATGGGCCTTGGCAACGCGGAAGAGAAGGATGGCGAGAGACACGCACACAGTGCAGTAGATGCCGATCTCAATGGTGGTGAAGGTGGTCACAAAGACACCGATGAAGAAGATAATAGCGTCCAGTGGGGAAACAAGCCAGAACTGGTACACAACGTTGGGTGGGGTGATCAGGTCACCGACGGCATGGATAATAACACCAGCCAGGGAGGCCTTGGGGATGTACCAGAAGAGAGCGGGGAGGGCATAGATAGCGAGAAGGACGACGATAGCTGTAATCACACCAGCCAGTGGGGTCCGAACACCGGCCTTGGATTTAATAGCGGTTCGTGAGAAAGATCCGGTGGCAGCGTAAGCACCCAGGAACGGTCCCAGAAGATTGGTCACACCAATAGCCACCAACTCCTGCGAAGGGTCGATAGTGTAGTTGTTCACACGTCCGAAGGACTTCGAGATGGCAATGTGTTCAATCAGGAGGACGATGACCGAAGAAGGGAGCTCGCTGAGAAAGGTCTTGAGAATCCTCGAATCGAGATTCGGAACTGCGGCGTGCTGGAAACCTCGTGGCACATGACCCAGAACGCTAAAGGCAGGATTGTCTCTTCGGTGAAGGTTCACAGCGGCGCTGATCATGGTGTAGAACAAGATCACGAAGGCGGTGCGCAGAGTGGAAATGAAGAACCAAGCTTTCGCGCGGTGGGGTTGCTTTCGAGCAGCATAGTTGCAGCCAAAGCGGATGATGTACAGCATTGCACAGGCGGTGAGACCCATAGCTGCGTCCAGGCTAGAACTGGGAAGGGCTTTCAGAGTGTTGATAATGGTCTTGTATGTGGCACCTCGCGTGTTGACCTTGTCCTTCTCACCCAGCATGGTGTTTACTTGACCGGCGATGATGTTAACAGCGGATCCGGTCATGAAAGCCGTGATGGCTGGAAGGGAAATGAAATCCACGATGAAACCCAATCGCAATAGACCCATAGCGCAAACGATAGCACCGCAAATAACGGCCATCGCGGATGCGATCACGTACGGTGGGACATCTGGGATCTCTTCTTGAGCCTTAAGGACCACGTTACCGACGACAGTGGACATGACAGCGACCGGCTAGGGACAATCATTAGCCTGCTATAGTGGACAGACAAAACGCATGTCGCGGGTGAAACTTACACCAATGGTGATATCCTTCGAGGTAGCAAAGAACCAGTAGAGCAAGACCCCCATAAAGGACGAGTACAGGCCAAACTCGACAGGCAACTCGGCCAGCTTAGCATAGGCCATGGACTGAGGAACGACAACAGCGCCAACAGTCACACCTACATCGGTATTAGGTGCGGTAAGTGATGAGGATCCAGGGTGATGACTCACCAGCGACAAGATCACCGATAAACCAGGTCAAGTTGTATCGCGTGATCCATGTAAGAAACGGGAAGAGCTTATAGAAGTACAGTGCAATACCCCGAGGGGTAGGGGTAATTTCGCGGATCC
Source organism: Aspergillus conjunctus (assembly GCA_027569095.1). Taxonomy (NCBI): domain Eukaryota; kingdom Fungi; phylum Ascomycota; class Eurotiomycetes; order Eurotiales; family Aspergillaceae; genus Aspergillus; species Aspergillus conjunctus. The sequence continues at coordinate 154,036 of JAPDEL010000036.1, read as the reverse complement.
ATTCTGCAGCCGTAGGTTCCGCCTCGACGTAGGAGTATGTATCGACGGTACCAAGCGAAAAAGTCGATTCGCCTCGGGTGACAGGATCGTCTTGAGGTTTCTGGGGTAGCTTGAGACCCAGAACCTTGGCCACGCCGTGGCCAAGCTTGGTGCTGAGATCGCCCGACATGATGTCGCTTGAGTGTGTTCTCTGAAAGGGGGCAGGGAAGGTGGTACCAGGCCCGGTAGACCAAGATTAGTAGACCTCCAGGGGTCTATCAAGAAGATCGGGTCGCGAGAGTAACGTGGAGAACACCGATGGGAAGATATTCGGGGTGTATTGGGATGGGCACAGAATTGGACTCAAGCAAACTCCATTGCCACGACTGAAGGATGAATAAGAGGTGAAGGGGGGTTTTAAAACGAAACACGAGAGAGCAAGGTCGATGTCGTGATCCGGAGCTGCAAATGCGAAATCACGGATCCCCCACGACAAAGGTTCTAGGGCGAAGTATCGAAGCAGGCTAATTCAGCACAGCATCAGAGCATCAACGAGGCGACGGAATAAAAAAGGAATAAAAAGGCGCCCAAGGGGGGTGGTGGCCGCGACTGCCCGAGAGGAAACGGGATATAGTTTGTGGCGCAAGAGGGCAGAAAGTACGTTATCAGCGCCCGAGGGAAGACCAGCAGCGAGACACAGGTCGAGAACTGGGTGGTGAGGGAAACTTTGGATGAAAAAAAGAAAAGAAAGGCTCTCCTCAAGTAACTTTTATGTGTTTTTAGCGTTGGGAGGGAGGGTCCGGCAAGTTGGCAACACGGGATTCAGTGGGGGGGAGGATCAGAGTATATTGCCCAGACGATCAAGAGGACGAGTCAAGATTGAGAGGGAAACTGAAGAATGGAGTAATAAGAATGCTAACTCGCTCCGTTCAACTACTAAGGAGGGGAAAAAGAAAAGAAAAGGCGCGTCAGGCAAAAGAACCGAGAAGCAGAGAAGAACTCTGACCAAGCAAGTTGATCATGGATTGGGGCGAGGAGGGGGGCCGCTGACCCACCAGGATCATCCATGGCAAAACAGTAACACGCAGGTTTCCGCGTATGCAGCTAAAAAGCAAGTTAAAAAAAAATGGAGCCGAAAAGAAAACCAACGAGCTGTGGATGAGCGTTACGTGCGTTAAGCTTGAATCGAGCAGCTGTCGTAATAGGGCCCGTTTTTAGCGGGAAAATTGGCCGGCGGTCTGGAAGCGAGACAAGCCATGGAGACCGCGCAGCTTGACCACGGTTCAACACCCAAACAAAACAATCCATTTGAAAGGAATTGTGGCGATGGGGTTGAGGCATATGATGCTACTGACAAGAATGATGATGATGATGATGATGATGATGATGATGATACTAGTGATGTATGAGTGCTCTGAGGCACTACTGGCGTCAAGGAACGAAAACGAGGGACGCCTTGGTCAGGATGTGGCCGATACTGCCCGCTGTCACCGCCCACCCGATACAACGGAAACAGGGAGCCGCGGGCCAATCACGAGACACAGCGCACGAGGAGGGATAACGCCATCGGCAGCGGAGTCGCGGGCAGCCAATAGGAAAGACGGCAGAACACGCCATCGCTCAGACAGATGGTGAAAGCCAGCCGGGTCCACGTGTGGATCATTAACTTTTCTTTTTTAAAGATTTGGTTTTCGTCGTTGGGACGAAGTTAGGTTATCGCCTCGAGATCGGACCGGGATCAGGTTCTGGTGCAGAGTACCGGAGCGAGACGTGCCTCCACAACCGCTGCCTCTTAATATTAATTAATCTCGGCTTGACAGCAGGGACAGGGAGAGAGAGCTCTGCGCGGTACTTCAGGTACTTCAAGTGGTGGTGATAACCAGGACCTGGCACTAACAGCTTAGCCTTGTCCCTAAGAGGCTCTTACGTTGCCGATGAGGCTTGGCAGCTGCAAGCCCTCTGGGGGATTCACCTGGTAGTCACAGTCTCGCAACTTCGCAAGCCAACATCTACAGAGCCCAATCAATTGTTGGAATGACTGCAGAGGTTGCGGTTTTCCATGTTTGTGCAAAGACTATATGCGCCTCTGATCTAGATGCCCGACTGGCCTGAGACAGTGGCAACAAAATACTCTTCAAAGTCCCGACCTGGAATCCTTAATGAATTTTAATAACGAACCCTGCAGGGTTCCCCACCCAAACCTTATAACACCATCAAGATCAAAATCGCGTCATCAATCTTATCACGTTTAGTGTCTTGTCTTCCTCCTCCCAGATGCCCGCAGCGCCCGGGTTCTGCCAGACTGGAGCCCCGGGGTGTTGTTTCAGCTTCGTCTTCTAACCATCTCGAGGGATATTCTGACAGTCCCAAAAAAAAAAATAAATAAATAAAGTAAAATAAATATATCCAAGGAATAAACTGTCATGTCATGTCATCCCCGTCCAGGCCCACGTCGTCTGTGCCTGCTCGGCCGGAATTTATTTGTTCCCATTCTTAAATTTATTCTCTATACCCAAGTAGTAGTATCGATAGTATTATCAACATGCAGCCAAGTGATCACCAGTCAGATGTTGCGCTCACCTGAGTGCCACCCCTCCTCGGAGCGACCTCTTCCCCCTCTTCCCCATCGCAGCCCAGTCTCGCATCAAGGAAAGAAAAGCGAAAAATGTCGTTTTCTTCGATGTACTTTCGTCATTTCTCGCCAGGACAAACCCAACCAAAGCCCTACCCTGGTCTCTGGGTCAGATGCCAAGAACAAGCAAACCATACCCTTCCTTCAAATCGACGAGACACAGCCAGTTGGCTTCTCGATATGCACGAATTACCAATCACTGTACAACCCACCCCACGAGGATTAAAGAACCCGACATATCAGAGCCCAGGGCCGAAGTTCCATGCATGATTTCGTCATTTTAGTGCCATATGAGCCATCAGCTTCCGGGGAGCTAGGCAGGGGGGCCGCCAAACGGAGTCAGGATACGGAGCAGTCCAAGACCACACATGGCGTACACGAGACAAGCTTGACCATAGCAATAAGGAAATTGGCAAAGAAAGGAAAATCTTATCTGGATGTCAGCTTGTTTCTGACAGCCGTGAGGTTTCTCTTACCTAAATTTCGCTCAATTCATGGCTATACAAGCCCGGTAGTTTCTTCCCTTTTTTGACAGGGCTCTTTGTCTTCAGCCCCTTTTTTTTGTCACTTCATGTCCAGGCTGGAGATTCGGTCCGGTCGCTTGCCTCGCTACGAGGAATAATTAAAAAAGTAAAACCTGCTCACTGTGTGTTATGGTGGTCTCGTGCTCAGCTCGGGGCGTTCCACCGGGTTATTCCTCCAGCCTCTCGACTCATTTCGCTCGGAAATAGGATTCTCAGCTCGAGCCCGAGACATCCCCTTTCCCTGGACTGGATTTGCCTCTGGAAGCTCTCTCTCAGACCTCTCTTCGCTTCGTGACTCGGTCTTGTTTTGAGTGAAAGACGCATGTGCAGAGGCTGCTCTCTGTCTTCATGGCCATACGAACTAGATCAGACACCCGACCGCATTAACGAGACTATTAACTATACTATCCAGATCTTAAATACCAGGGCTAGGTACAGCATCCTGCATTTCCTGATCTACAGAGAACCAGAGGATCCAACCGTAGCGGTTCGCTCCCACCGGTGCGAACGCAGCCCTAAAACGACAGCATGTATCTCAAGTCAACGCGTGTGACCTTGCAACGTCCAGAGCAAGGAAATTTTTCTCATGATCTTGCCTTCGATCTCCTCGATCCCTTGTCGAAACTATGTCCGCGCTAAGCAAAGTCCTCGGAGTTACTTGCCACAGTATTCAGCCTGCCACCCATTGCGCCATACCTCCCCTACCCCCTTTTCAAGCACATTCTCCACCCTTTCTCGAGATCTCGAATTTTGCTTACAAGAAAGAATTCTCCTGAAATTGAAATCCAGCTGACACGAGTACCTCTAAAATGTACAGCATCGCATTTGCCTCAAGCCAGTGCATCTGTACAACGCGTCCTGCGAGTCATACCCATGCCTGAAGAGCAAAACTGAAGTACCTCCCGAAGAACGGCTCGAGACTACATTTCCCTTGTATATCAAGAGCACTGTCTTGTTTTCATTTGACACTCACCGCAGGCGGCTATTCTCTCCTACTACGGAGTCAAAACGTGGGCACCAAACTACCTACTAATTGTACTGCAGTGACTACAGACTACCCCTCTCTCCCCCCACAGCACACGTTCACATGTTCCTCTTCCTACTGAAATATCGAATTCATCCCCAACTTTCCAAACAGCGTTGCACGAAAGAACCAAAGATACTCGCTGGCCGGCAAGAGGGTTACCCCAGGTCATGCCAACACATCCGTACAACCTAACCCAACAAATCAGAAAAACAGGAAAAAAAGTCCCACCAACCGCTGTTTAAGATAGTCAAGCTGCACAGGAACACAACTTCTGACCTTGGATGGCAATTTCAGTGTTCACACCCCTTACCTTGGTAGAGCCCTGCATCAAGTCTGACCTACCTGTGATCTATCATATTCCACAAACCCAACCGTCAAAAAAAAAAAAAAAAGGCCATTCTTACCTGACCTGCATCGATACTACTAGCTACTACAAACGATGAGTATCTAGGAAGATAAATCGAATAAAATGAACAGCTTATCTCATTCCAGAGTATCCACAACCTCCTCCCCTCTCCCTCCCATCTCACAAGTCAGTACCCTAGGTATCTAATAAGACTCACCTCTTGTCCGTCGTTTTTCTCTATCTACACCCTCCGAACCAAAGCCTTTCCCAGAGCGACAATAGACAGACAGCTAATGTATCCCGTCCTCAATGCCTCCTTGTAGATGAAAGGTCACGTCACAGTATCAGTCCATCGAACATACCTGAGTCTGACACCAAGTGAATAAAGACGACGAGTTTAGTCTAGGTCAATCGCTTCTGCTGAGATACACACACACACACAATATTTACTTTGTTAGATTTCTACTAACCAGTGGTGCTAAAGTACCACATTCCTAGCTAGCTACCTACCTACTCTCCTCACCAGCACCCCGAACCCAAGATTCCTACCTAGGTAGATAGTATTCACACCTTGCTGCGGGTAGTATCACGGTACGCACCCCACCCGTGTCCTCCTCACTTTCGCCTCCAAGGTCCTAGGTAGTACCTACCTTATGGAGGAGTAGACTAGAGTAGACTAGACTAGACTAGACTATCGACCTCCGGGCCTCGCGCATCGTTACCGTCGAACGGGGTTCTCGCGTTTATGATAGGATAAATAAAATAAGTTACGCTTCTTTCTCTACCCCTGCAGATAATAAGTAGGGTTACGGAATTGGTATCGCGGTCTACCGGGCGAACCCCGGGGGGGGGGGGGGGGAATTCGTCTGCAGTTGATCAGAGTATAGGTGAAAGGTGTTGTTGTACTACTCGTAGTAGACGGGACGTGATGTTTCGAATATCAAGGGGTTTACCACATTCAGTGGGGTGGTAATATTCTTCCCTGTACGAAGGAAATGATGATGAGATTATGCTGGTCAAAAAGCTAGTAGGTATTGGGGGGATATATATGTCAAGGGCCTGACCATGGGAATGGGGACCTTGGTGTAAACGGAAGGTTTGGTCTAAAATAATTATTTAAGTAGTGGCGTCTCCGGATTCAATTGTTCTAGGGAGATATATTTGTTCATTGTTCCTGTAGTTGGGAATTCGTTCTATAACTGAACAATATATATCTGGACAGCTATAACACTACAGATCTACTCGACAACTCGAGTTCAACTACAGCGAAGTGATTGAAACCCATGAATGAATCATTCAATACCCAAAGCCATGCTGTAGTCTATATTGTAGGTAAAAACAACCCCCGGATCTCACTCGGAGCCAACCCTGATCGTGAGCAAGAAAGGAAGAAAGCTGACTCGTTCAACGTGGTCTCATCCCATTTCGTGAAGCTCCATATTCCCCGTTCCCATCCGACTAAATGGAAAGAAAATTCGAAAGAGGAAAAAAGAAAAAGGAAAGTGAACATTATGTATAGGAAGCAAGGCATCGTGGTGGAATGCTGCAAATGAGGAGGTGAAACGGAAAGAAAAAAATCGAAATCTCCAGAGTTCATCGTTCCGAGTCTTCGGTGCAAACGCCATCGCAGAGCAAATCATTGAGGAAAAATAAACGAAAAAAAAAGAAAACCGAGCAGTACCGGGGCTAAAACACACCCCACATGGTATCATAAGCGAAGTTCATCAAGCCCCAGCACATCATGTCATATCAACACCCCCAAACGTTCGAATTTTACTGAGAAGCACACTGCACGCGCTCGGCACCAGGAGGAACATCTTCATCATCCTCATCCATGGCGGCGGCGCCGTGGGCACGGGCTTGAGAGCGCTCATTGCCGTCGACGTCCTCGAGTTCGTAATCTTCGACCATGGAGTCTGCGGGAGGCTGGGGCTGTTCTTTGCGGGGCGGGAGGACTTGCTCGAGAAGGTTGAGGTTCTGGAGACCGTCCTTCTCGGGGAACTTGACATCGAACTGGATGTAGAGGTTGCCGAAGTCGTGGTGGCGGTACGAGGGCATACCCTGTCCCTTGATGACCTTGATGCAGCCTGAAGAATCGTTAGTACTATTGACTCCAACATTGCTGAGCGGGTTAGGTAACATACCAGGAGTGATAACCTCGCCAGGAGCGACGGTTACGGTCAACCACCGATCGTCAAGATGCTCGATGTTGATGGTACCACCGGCAAGAGCAGTGAGAAGATCAACCTCAGCCTGGAAGAACAGATCATCGTCCTTGCGCTGGAATCGAGCGTGGGGCTTCTGCTCAATCTCGAAAACAACATCTCCTGCCATGACACCGGGCATCTGGTCACCCTCGCCGCGGAACTCGATCTTGTGGCCGTTCTTGACACCGCGGTCGACGTGGACATGGAGGACCTTTCGCTCGACGACGGTCTTCTTGCCGTTACACTCACGGCAGCGATCACGGTCACGGATGATTTCTCCCTCACCATTGCAGTCGGGGCAAACCGTCTGGAAACGCTGAATCATGGGGCCCATCTGGCGCATCATGGTCTTCATACCGGTACCACTGCAGCCGGTACAGGTCTTGACGGCGCCGTCCTTGCCACCACGGCCCTCGCAAGCACGACAGATAACGGACTTCTGCAGCGCCAATTTCGAGACCTTGCCACGATAAATATCCTCCAGGTTGACCTTGTGAACGTGATGGATTGTCCGGGCCTTCTTGGGACCCTGATCCCGCATGCCACCACCGAACATTCCACCGAAACCACCACCGCCGCCGAAGAATTGGGCAAAGAGATCCTCAGCACCCATTCCGCCAGCACCACCGCCGTTCTCTAGACCCTCCTCACCGAGCTGGTCATACAGGGACCGCTTCTGGGGATCGGAGAGGGTTTCGTAGGCACGGGACATTTCCTTGAACTTTTCGGCGGCGTCTGGGTTGTTGGCATTCTTATCTGCACGTAGAGGGATGGAACATTAATAACATTCTCCGGTGCACTCTCACTCTCCGTTTTCATTTCGGATCTCACATACCAGGGTGGTACTTGAGGGCACCCTTCTTGTAGGCTGTCTTGAGTTGGGCCTCGGTGGCCGTCGGGGAAACCTAAAGAACCCTCACCGTTAGTTTCGCCTGCAGGCTGCCAACGCCGGTCAAATCGACACTTAATTCACTTACCCCGAGGATATCGTAGAACTTAGTCTCCTTGACCATTGTGTCGAGAGTCTAGAATCTACGCAGATGGTGGGGGGAAAGGGAAGAGAAGAAAGAGGAAGAATCCGCGAGGGGTAACGAAGGAACTCCGAATAAACAAGAAACTTTTTAAGACAAAGAGAAAAATCGGTCCGGAGGGTGACAGTGGTTTAGAGCAACAGGCACAAAGGGCGAGGACGTGGGAGAATCGCCGGACCGTAAGAGAAACGGAGTGTCTATCGAGAAAAGGTGCCTTAAATCCACGGGTGGGACTGGATGATGAGGAAGGGGGGAAAAGAAAGATGTGAAGAGGTCACTTCCAGATGGTGAGTGATGAGAATTGGCCCCGGCTGACGGATTGAGGGATGGCAAGGCGAAAAAAGGGCCAAGTAACTTTGGTATTCTGATACTAAAACCAGGCACCAACGGACCTTGGTCCCGCGGTTAAGACTACAATGTCTTTCAAGATGTGGGTATTTAATACCGGAAATACGATGAGGCGAACGCCGGGAGTATGGAGAGAAATAAAGATACGTGCTTCCAGATGAGAGGAAAAGAGGCGGGAAAAAGGGAAAAGGAAATCCAGCGGAATGGGCATAAGATGTAGAAGTAGAAATCAATGCTGCTTTTCAAGAATATGAAAAGATGCCCGTCGTACCAATTCGATTTGCGATCTTCGTCGTTCTCATCGTTTCGACCGACCCGTTGAAGTTGTCCACTCACTTCCATGGCCCGTGCGGAGGTTCCGCTGCTTCGATTCTCTTCTCTGCTCTTCCATGGGGTTCTGCGCTGCTGCTCCGGTAATTACAGAACCGGCAATCTCTGCGGAGGCGCGGGACTGTGGGCGTATTTTTAGTATCGCAGCTGAAACTTACCGGTTCTTCCGCCCCTCCGCTGGCAGGCTCTAAATTCTGAGCAGATCGGGTGAATTATTAATGATCTGATTCAGCCTTAGGAAGCAAAGGCAAAGGCAAAGGGAAAGAAGGATTGAGATCCATGGAAATGCTCGATGTATTTTTCATGGCCACCTTCCGACTGGAAGTTGCCTCAGGCAGGGCCACCTAAACCGGCCCATTCTTATCGATAAGCCATCGTTCGCAAGTGAGGGGAGACTCAGAAGACGACTTCTAACAATAATATTTTGTCGTCTAAACTACCTAGGTACTAACTATTATTAGGATTAAGATGGACAAGGAAAAGGATCGAACTAAATCAGATCCAATGGTTTGCATAAGACGTAGTGCCTCCTTATGCCGGCTGAATATTCTGCCCGGGAGCCCCGCGTTATCTCAAGACTTGCTGTGAGATTTCATTTGAGACACGATCACGCTCAGAATGAATGCACAATAATCGAAGACAAAATCAGAGATATAAGCAAATTCATCTTTCCGGCCTAATCAGCATCTATGGTGAACCATTACACCCTCATATCTCCCACCCCATATCACGATCCTTATCATTATCATTATCTACATCAAATGCCCGATCTCAGTCAGCTATCTCCAAAATGCGGGTCAAACTAGAACCAGAAAGGCAGTCGGCCACACCCCGTGCTCCAAGAATATTAATCTAGCATCAATTCCAATTAATTTTGTCCCTGAAGAATTTCCACACTTTTCCTTTCCTCCCTCCTCTCTTCTCCTTCCTGCCCTCGGACATTTCTCAATCACCATCTTCATACCCCTCTCTCTTATCATGGAGCAAGACCCTGGATTCATCGCCGCCGTCGAAGAGGCCAGGCAAGGCCTAGCTGAGGGCGGAGTACCTATCGGAGCAGCATTGGTCTCAAAGGATGGCAAGATTCTAGGCCGTGGACATAACATGCGGGCACAGAAGGGCAGTGCGACGTTACATGTTAGTTTGGCCTCGTTTTGTTAATCAACGACAGACGATATCCCCGCGTATATGAACGGGGTGGAGGGCGGAGATGCTAATCTATATTTTTGTTTATATTACAGGCGGAGATGTCTGCGCTCGAGAACTCGGGCCGTCTACCTGCCTCGGCTTACGTGGGCGCGACCATGTACACGACGCTTTCCCCGTGTGATATGTGCACTGGTGCCTGCATTCTCTACAAGGTGAAGCGGGTGGTTATTGGAGAGAACAAGAACTTCCTAGGGGGCGAGGAGTATCTTCTTAACCGGGGGAAGGAGGTGGTGGTGTTGGATAACGAGGAGTGCAAGCAAATGATGAAGAAGTTTATCAAGGAGAAGCCGGAGCTTTGGTGAGTTTATTTTTCTTGTTCATGTACCACATGATCCTTTTTCTTTTTTCTTTTGAATCCTGTCCCGTGTCGTTGTTTTTCTGTGATATGTGCCCGGCTATTGAATCAGATGTGCTAACAATGTACGAAACAGGAACGAGGATATCGCTGTCTGATTTTATGAACATATTAACTGAGGAGATGAACCCCGCTCCATGTATATAGTCCAACGTTATGATTAGAAAGGATGCTCTTTTCAATCGGCCGTCAGGCGATGAATTTCCTCAAAGAAGAACTTGAGATCTTCCGGCTTAACAAACGGAGTCACACCTATCAGAAAAACCAGTTAGCATTTACTTCACACGCAGTATAGATATACGACGTAATACCGTGACCCAGGTTAGCAATCCACCCTTGCTTGCCCTTTTGGAATCCCTGAACCATATTCTCCACGACCTTGGTGATAGCCTCGCGGCCTCCGTAGAGGGCACCGGGATCAGCATTACCCTGGATGGTAACCCGGCCGTTGGCGATGCGGAAAGCCTCCGCCGGATCATGCAGCCAATCCAGACCGACAACATTATAGCCCGATTCGCATAGATCCTCGAGGGCATACCACGCACCCTTGGCAAATACGGTCATGGGAACCGGCTCCAGACCCTTCTCCACCAATCTCTTGGGCAGGTTGGCCGAGATATATCGTAGATAGGGGAGGGACATCGACTGGAAGGATGCAGGGGACAGCTCGCCAGCCCACGAGTCAAAGACCTGAACGAGCTGCGCACCCGCCTCGACCTGAAGGGCAAGGTACTCGACACAGATCTCCGCAATTTTCTGCAGCAGCGCCTGCGACTCCTTGGCGTACTTGTAGACCCATGTCTTGGACTGCACGAACATCTTGCTGCCGCCTCCCTCGACCATATAGCAAAGCAGGGTCCAGGGAGCACCGCAGAAACCGATCAAGGGCACACGGCCGTTCAGTTTCTGTCGGGTGAGTGTGATAGCCTTGTACACGTAGTCCAATTCCTTCTTCACATCCACATCCCTCTGCATGACCTTTTCGTATTGTCCGTCATCTGGCGATTTCAGCGGCTCGGGAAAATGCGGGCCCTTCTTGTCGACCATCTCCACCTGCATTCCCATGGCCTGGGGGATAACCAGGATATCTGAGAAGATAATGGCGGCATCGATGAGGCCATCGTAGCGGTCAACGGGTTGGATGGTGATCACCGATGCGACTTCGGGGTCACGGCAGCATTCGAAAAAGTCGCGGGATCCCTTGGCTTCATGGTATTCTGGAAGGTAGCGGCCAGCTATTACAGCAGCGTGGGCGGTCAGCGATGGTCAACTGTTCGAAACTCCAATATAAAGACAGAGCCAAGCCAAAGGATGAGCAAGGGATGCTGTGGGCAAACGCAATGTCATGAATCAACCATACCCTGTCGCATAACCCAGATTGGCGGGCGCGGTACTTTCTCGCCTGGGATTTCATCAGCGTTGCTCAGAATTAGACTCGCGGATCATGAATAAGATCACCTCTAGCGGCTCTCAGCAATAAATCATTCTTCAATGGCGCGAATTGGGTCGTCATTTTGGCGGGGGAAGATGGGATGCAAGGGAGGGGCAGTTTGGCCGCTGCTTTTCGCACTGCATGATATTCTGGTTTCCGAATCCCAGTACGGCAGTAGTGTCTGCCTCGGGCCACAAACTGGCCCCGCTATGTCTTACATCATGCGCTGACTACGACTTTTATACAGGCCATGCACAATAATATAGATTTTTTGTCAGTGTCAGTTTTTTCAATTGCCATCGACTATGTACATATTTTCCAGTAAAACCACAGCGCACACAATATATCACCTCATAGCAACCTGAAACAGGGCTCTGATATCTTCATACTACGTCTCAAAACTTCTACGAGACCTGTCGAGAAAACAGGTCAGGAATGGGAATCTCCAGTCTACATGTACGTATCGAAACCTATCAAAGCAATTAGCAAATGAAAGAAAAATTTTATGAGTGATAAAATGGTGTAAGTGTGGTGAGGCGTCAGTAAAAAATTAGAGTGTTGTTGTTGCGATTTTTGATCTTCAGTGGCACTCGCATGAGTGCTTCCGAGTTAAAAAATATCATCACCCGCCAGGTGTTGGTGTCGCAAGGGGAAAGGAATTGGACAGTAATAAAATGAATGAAGCTCACCTGAATGGTTTCCAAAGATAATGAAGCGTATTGCTACGTTCATATCTTAGTAGGAAGCAATGAAAGACTTGATCCCATGATCGTCCATTTTGATTTTACCCAACCGGCATGATTGGTCATGAAAAAATATCTAATACATGGCATTCATTATCCCGCACACATTGTGACGAGACATTTAGTCGAACAGACCGAAGCCCATGTCCTCATCGGACTCGGGCTCCTCCTCGGCAGGGGCGGCCTCGGCAGCAGCGGCAGGGGCAGCACCACCGGAGGCAGCGGCAACAGGAGCGGCGGAGGCGTAAGCGTCAGGGTTGGCGATACGGTCCTTGAGCTGCTCAATCTCGGGCCAGCTGTACTCAGTCTCAACAGCAACAGCCAAAACCTTCTTGTAGCCATTGACGAGAGTGTGGATGACCGAGGGAAGGGTGGGGTAGCTGACAGCCAGAGAGATAGTGGTGATGGCGTTGATGGCGCTGCTGAAAGCAGTGAGGAGCTGGGACTCCTCAATGTCCAGAACGTCGGCACCGAAGGTCTGGCCCTCATCGTACACCTGGGCGATGGTCATACCGTAGGTGAAGGGAGAGATGTTCAGCATGTTGAGCAGGGTAGCCTCGGAGGGGCCGACCTTGCCACCCTCCTCAACGAGCTTCAGATCGGTGGTAATTTCAATGGTACCACGAGCAATCTTGGTGGGGACACCGAGAGCCTGGAAGAAAGAGGTCTTACCGGGTTCCATACCAGTGTTACCAGCAGGAATCCAGACGTCAGCAGGGGCGACGGCACCAGCACGGGCGGGAGCAGCGACGCGGTTGGCAAGGATCTTCTCCTTGGTGGCCTTGAGGTCACCGCTGGTGAAGATGAAACCAACATTGCCTGTGCGAGTCAAATCATGTCAGTCGCTCCATTGACCCTATTTCAAGTATTTTAGGAAGAGTCGCACTCACCCTTGACGTGAGGCAGCAGACGCTCGTACTCGGGGTTGTCGTTGATGAAACCCTTCAGGGCACGGCGAACCTAGACGGGGAAAAATTCGAGTCAATGACTACTTCCACGCAATACAGCCGATCAACAAGCTTACCATGGTGTTCTTGCCCATCAGGACGACACCCTCGCCACGGAGAGCGAGACGGATCTCGTGCATCTGCTGAGAGCTGACATTGTCGACACCGACGATGAAGACAGTCTTGTACTCATCGAGAAGGGTCTTAAGCTTCTCGAAGTAAGCGGCCTTGCTAGCGGACTTGCCCCCCATGTCTCCTTAATTCGCTGAAGATAGGATGTTTAAGGGCAAGTGGAATTTATTTGTTCAGGGTGGTATGGTGTCCGATGGGAGTCGTGACGATGAAGCTTCGTTTTTTTTGCGTTGCGGAATTTGTGGGATTTTCTTTTCGGTGTGGCTCCGCTCGCTAGTCGATCACGTGATATCCGGCGCAAAAGATGCATCGCCAGACTTAGTAACCAGCTACGAGCTATATCAGAAAGACAGCACGTTAATCCGGGGGGGTTTTTTTTTACAAGATCTGGCACCGGAGAACTGTCGGTGGATGAGAGAATAATCTATCTTCCGAGCTACTCGCACCTCAGCCTTGAATTGGTTGACACCTCGCTCACTATAAAAAATTTCCCCCCACCATAACCAACCATGGCGGAAAATTTCCAGTTCCCCTTTCAATGCATTGAACTCGTCAAGAGAAATAATGGGGGCTCTGGAGATGTTCTCGTAGCTTCTTCTGGCTCCAAGCTTTACTCTTATGCCGCGGAAACCGGACAGCGACTCGCCATCTGGCCCGGGGAGGATGCTGATGCCTCAAAATCCAGTGGTGGAGCAGAATCCAACACAGAGGACCAAGGGCCACCAGAGAAGAAGAGAAAAGTCGCTCCGTCCGCGGATCAGCCCTCCGGCGGTGTGTCTGGGAAGCAAGCTACCTGGTCCAACATCCCCATTCTGACATCAACTTCGAATGGTGAGTATGTGGTTGCCCTCACCGCAGAGGACAAGTGCATTCGTGTCTTCCAGATCGACGAGAAGGGCAGCTTCCAGGAGCTGAGCGCAAGGTACGTCTATATAACCCGTCGGAAATGGAATATGAAATTAACATGTTTTCACAGAAACATGCCCAAGCGGCCATGCGCCATCACTTTTACCGGTGATGACAGCTCCATTCTTAGTGGTGATAAATTCGGAGACGTCTACTCTCTACCACTCATCCCCAGCGATGAGCCCCGGGTTGTATCAAAGATCAAGCCAACCCGGCCCAGCGGACCGTCCGCAACGAACCTCACAGTGCACACCCAACGTAACCTGAAGTCTCTGGAAATGCAGAAGAAAATGCAAGCCCTCAAGAAGGACGAAGAGCAGGGCAAAGCTGCCGAAGAGCCCACATTCGAACACCAGTTGCTCCTCGGCCATGTGTCTCTCCTCACATCCCTAGCTTTTGTCTCCGTCCCATTCAAAGACTCGGCCATGAAACACACTTACATACTCACTGGGGACAGGGATGAGCATATCCGCGTTTCCCGCGGCCCACCCCAGGCCCACGTTATAGAGAATTACTGCTTCGGCCACAATTCCTTCATTAGCGAACTGTGTATTCCCGAGTGGGCTCCTGAATTCCTCATCTCTGGAGGGGGTGACAACTTCCTGCTTGTCTGGAAGTGGGCGGAAGGTCAAATCCTACACAAGGTCCCGCTGGTCGACGAGACCTCTGAGTCCCAACAGGTGGCCATCCGTGGCCTCTGGGCAACCTCATTCAACTCGCGACATCTCATCCTCGTTGCGCTCGAAGGGTAACATTCCACCTTTCTTTCCCCCATGTCTCGAATTGCGGAATTTCTAAACTAATCCTCATGACAGCTCCCCGTGTCTCCAATCCTACACACTTGAAGCAGACGGCAGCTTAAAACCCCAGGCCTTTATCCAGGCCTCAGGCAACGTCCTTGACATCCAAACCCTCGAGGAAAGCAGTACCGTTGTGATCTCCGTCGATTGCGTTCGCGAACCAGGATCGACCCAGGAGTGGAGATCAGAGCCCCCCTCGCGGTCTAGTCTCCTCGAGGCATTCCGCCTGAAATCCGGAACTGAGAGCATAGAGTGGGAGCCGATCGCGGACCCCTTCATCACCGCTATCAACGCTACTGGCACATCAGCCGTACCGGCAGCCCCGGAACAAAAGCAAAAGCAGGAGATCAACAATTCAGTTTATAGTTTGGAAAATCTAAGAAAGAAGCAATTCGGAGTTGATGAGTAAGGCGGCTGGATAAGACAAATATCCTTTTTGTATCGTATTCTGCGATTATTTTGAGCGTATAAACATAAAAGCAACCACCAGTTTACGTTAATATATATCTCCGGATACGATGCTCGATCATCGGTGACTCGTAGGATAAAGTTAAATATATATATATATAGCATCGTTCCCATGATGTTTAGATTGATCTAATAATAATGGTATATAATGTAAAATGAAAACGCAAGATGAGAAACAGAGGAAGAAGAAGAGACAAAGAAAAGCCCACATCATTGGAACATATACAATTAGAAGAATGT
This sequence comes from Aspergillus conjunctus, assembly GCA_027569095.1. Classification (NCBI taxonomy): domain Eukaryota; kingdom Fungi; phylum Ascomycota; class Eurotiomycetes; order Eurotiales; family Aspergillaceae; genus Aspergillus; species Aspergillus conjunctus. The sequence continues at coordinate 138,380 of JAPDEL010000036.1, read as the reverse complement.
AAAATCAACCATCATCACCACTTCTACTCCCAAATCTGCCCCCAAAGCCAAGATCACGGCGGAAGAATTTCCCAAGATTCTTGAGGTTCTCATTGAGCCCACTCTCGGCTTGGCTCTGAACCTGACCGAAGGGTCCCGGGGTGAAGGACGGCGTGACAGCAGCAGAGCCCACCCCAGCACCACCATTCGTGTTCGTAGCCGCCGGCGAAGAGCTCATGGGAGTTCCGAAACGATCAACACCGTCTTTCGCGGCTGATATAATCGCAGAGCCAAGCATGGATGCGTCAAACCGGGAGGGGAGATTAGGGGCGCCAATTGAGGCCGCGGCGGAGGTGCTCAGGTTTCCGAGGCCGAGGCCCTGGGAGACGGAGGTAGATGAGGAGGCGGCGGTAGCCTGGAAAGCGGCTAGGACGGGGTTACTTGGTTGAAGATTAGAGGCGTAGCGGTCGGAGGTGCGGTGGACTTGGAAGAGCTCGACAAGGTGGTTCTGCTCCTGGCGGCTGCGGATGCCCTTGAGGTCGAGAATTTTGCGGAAGTTCGTGTTGCTTTGGTCGGCGATGTGGATTAGGTACGCCTGCACGAGGGCCTCTGGGGGTGAGGGCTGGACCTGAACGGTCTTGAGGAGGGTTTCGATTTTGGCGAAGCTGCTGTTCACGCGTTTGACAAAACTGGCGGGGGCAGGGGTGGGGAGGAGAGAGGAGAGACCGGTTTTGAGGGTGTATGTATCCAGGAGCATCTGTTAAGGCCGTTGTTAGTTGACTATTGTCGATAGGATGGAAAGGAAACTGACCTGCTCTGCTCCTGTTTCTGAGACAGGCTTGGACTGGAAGATGTTTGTGAGAAAGAGATTTGAGATAAGCTCCACAAGGTTGTCCGCGAATGCTCGGGCGTATTGTTGCTTGTGGATCAGTTGCAGGATCTCGGTACTTTTTGAGTTCGTCTTGTTCAAGACCTCGCCAACGTAGGAGCTTTGGTCACTCACGCCCTCCAGGCGATTCCAGGGTGTGTTGCGCATCTCCCGCCAGCAGGGCTCCAGGTCGACCTCGACTTTACGCACAAGGCCTCGAACAGCAGCAGATGCGATCCCCATGAACGCGTCCGCTTGACTTTGCAGATCTACTGTCTGTTTAAGGTTCTTATCAAGCCTCCCTTTGATCTTTTCCTCTAATTGGTTGCAGGTGGTGTAACAATAGTCAGCGGTGTTGAGGACGGCAATGTAATCTTCTATGGACGTGACTCCCAGCGGAGAGTGCATTGTGGGTTGGTCACTGATGTAGTAGAGAAGCACCTGCTGTGCGTACTGATCAAGGTACTTGGCGAAAACCTTTGCCAGATCTGCAAGACTCCCCCCTGTGGAGAGCTTCGCACATTGTTGGAGAGAATGCCTGTAGAAGGTAAAAAGTTCCGTAGAAGATGCAATCACAGAATTGGAGTCGAATTCCTCATCTGGGGGCTTCAATGGCTGCTGACGATATCTGGGTATGAGAGAGGCTAATTGTTTGTCTTGGGCCTCAACCCAGACGCTCAGATACGGCTCAAACGCCTCGGAGATGGCCTGTCCAAAAACAGGTGCTTCTGCTGAGGTAAAGGTATCAGTAGATGGGCGAGATGGGGCCACAAAGCGTCGCTCAAGGGAGTGCTCGAAATCCAGTGTTTCCTGTAAGCATGAGAGCAATAAGTTGACGTCGATGGTTTGACCATTCCGCACAGACCGCGAAAGGATCCCTTTGTAATCATCTCGAGTCCCTTCACAGAAGATATTAGCTAAAATCTCATCCACTCTCCACGATGCCGGGAATATCGCCGCATAGTCCTCGTCGTAGATCCTCAAAATCCTCCGGAACCACGAGTATCTCCGCGAGATATTATCCAGGGACCCGGCCTCCTCATTATTCCGGAACACCTGCCGGTACTCGCGTAGCTGGAAATTGCAATACCAGGTGACTATTCTAGACCTCGCATGTTCGCCCAACGCATCCATGACAAGGCAACCCTCCGAGAGTGAAGTCTTCCTCTGGTTGATTTCACCCTTGGCAAAGGCCAGCTCGAAATCCTCACAGATCTGCTCCAGCAAGTCCCGCTGAATATCCGCCACATTCCGACTGAGCAACGCAATCTGGTCAATTGAGCGGTAAGACTTGAAATGCGCCATCAACTGGATCACTGCCTGCAGCAGCTGAGCACAATCCTTGTATTGCCGGGTACGGCTGAGGACACGAAGCTGGTCGTACGCCGTTGTCAGCATCTGCAGCCTCTTCAGCGCCGTCATAGACTGTGTCAAATTCTTCTTCGCGTTGTCCAACTGCTTGATATCCGCCGTCATATCTGTAATTGACTGCTCGGTCTTCGACGCGCGGTCGCGCACATCGTCGATTTTCTTGAATAACTCGGTCATATCAGCCTTGGCGGCTTGTATGCGCTCAACGCTCTCCGCATTCGAGGTGACCTGGTCCTCGACCAGTGCGCTGATGTCATCGTCTAGCTCGTCTTCGTATTCACGGAGGCCTTGGGAAACCTGGGAGACGGAGGAGAGGGTGGAGGGGTGGGAGAAGATCGCATTCAGGTGGTCAATTGGGTCGTAGTCCGCTAATTCCTCATAATGTCAGTAAGCCTATGTGAGCCACAGGAAATGAAGCGTAAAGTTCTTTCTCCCCACCTGTGTCTAACGGGTCAAGGGTCGCCGCCCCGTTGGTCGACATCTCGCCGGTGGTACGTGTGACGGTAGTGGTGGGCATTCCATTAGCTCTCCGGCGTAATCGCAAAGCTCATGCTGCCAGTCCGGCTCCAGAGCATGCGTTGACTTGGTATGTTAATTGCCAGTACTGAAATTAAATAGGAGAATGAACTATATATACCAGACAGAACTGGAGCTGGAGCTTGTGCTGGTGCTGGTGCTGGTGCTAATAATAATGGCTGTCTGCGGAGAGTTGGCGGTAACTTTAGTGACTGACGGGCACGCGGTCGTTTGGGTTCCCTTAGTGCATGCCAAGTATTCAGCCTCATCGGTCTCTCAAAGTGTAGATACAAATCTACAGAAAAAAAAAAAAAGGCGAGAAATGTGGAAAGGTTGATCGGGTCGAACTGCGGGGTTTTCCCGTTTCTCTTCTCTATGGACATGATCTTCGTGGTCTTTTATAATACATGAAATATTGGGAACAATAGAAAATAATCAGACAGCAACCATTCGCCAGAGCCATGCAGCAATGAAATCTCAGGATATTACAGCAAATAAAATCCAAATCCTCCCCCCTCCGACCGTCATCAGGACGCAATGAAGATATCGTCGATTCCAGAGCTAGACAGCGCCTGGGAGGAAAGCATCGGCAGGTAGTTGTCCCTGCGTCTATGGATCATGTTAGTACGTATATCAAGTAGGGAAAACGAGACACCGAACGGAGGAAGTCCACCTACTTTCAGTTGTTCAAAGTTCTTTAAGGCGGCGTCCATATTCCAACCATTTCCCGAGAGCGCCATTTCGGAGTATTGCAACGTCATCATTGTTTTTGTGCTAAGTTGCAGTACCAGTTGCTCCTGTTGTACCTGCACTTCTGTTTTTCCAGGTGCAGGCATTGCGTAGCCATCCGGAGTACCTGGGGGTACCACGGGCTGCACCGGGACCACTGGCTGGCCCGCCGGCGCGGGCTGTGCAATGGGCGGCTGGGTCTCCGGCTTCCATGCCTCGTTGCCGCCAAATGCGCGCAAGCAAAGGACGTCACTAATAACTCTGATCCCTCCTACACCTCCACCAGGTCCAATGATAAACGTTCGGTCGAAACTTCGGGTCTCAACTTTACCTGTGTTTATCTCCTCAAATTTTCCGTGGACCATAATAAGAAACCCGCCTACTCCGGTAGGGCTTTGTCCCGTGGGATCAGGGAGCCCAGGGATGGGATAGCATTCGATCAGCCATTCTTCCGGATGTGTCGCAATGTCAGGATGCCTTGTTTGAGGGAGGCCGTTCCAGAGCTCACGAATTTTTTCTGTGCCAATATACGTGCGAGACATTCTTGGAGCAAGGTGATTGATCTTAAGAAGGTTCCTGCTCTTCTTAAGATACGGGTCCCAAGGGGCAGGCTCTGTTTGTAGGGCTCTTGGGGCGGAGGTGTTTACATTAAGCGAGAAGGTAGAGTTGTTATCGTAAACACCGTTGATAATGTCGCTGCGGTTGCTGTCGTAACCAATAAAGAAAGCTCGAACAAAATTCTCAGCGATCTGGGATTCGTCCTGGAAATGCGGCGCTTGGATGGGAATTGGAGTTTTCTTCAGCGCAGCTACATCCTCGGCCGTTCGAACCTCCATGTTATTCAAGGTTCGGAGTTCTGGATACCATTTGAGCATTGTATCCTTGAAAGTGGGATCGGCACAGAATGGACTGCCGGTAAGGTCAAGGAATTGTAGTTTTCGGAACTTCCAGCGCCATCCAAGTAGAGACTGTGCATCTTTAAAGTTGTTGTTAGATAGATCGAGGTTTTTCAGGTCGGGGAAAGTTTGAGCAAGTGTGGTAACGAAAGAAATGTTTGCGAGTTGATTATCCGCAAGACTGACGCTTTCCACTGCCTCTCGTCGTGCGGTAGCGTTGTCGAAATTCAGTTCCCACACTTTCATCATGGCGGGGAAGAATTTGGATTCCGTAGATGTTGTGCTGAAGATGCCCATTGCCACCAAATCCGGATCACTTCCCAATTTGGAGAGATCAAGCAATTTGGACTGTTGGTAATACCGTTTCCCCAAAATCGCGGTCATTTTTGATTTTGTATCGGCCGTGGATGGAGAGGCACCATTTTGGGTCGGCATCGCTTGGTCCAAGGCGCCCAAGGACTGGTCATATTTTTCGATTGTTAGGGGTGCTCCCGCAAAGGTAAAGCCGTTAAGTTGAAGCATCCTCTCTAACAGTTCCGGTCTGATGGACGCTATTAGGGCATCGCCTTCAACTCGCGACTAATTATTAATATGAATGTTAGCAAGGCATAAGAGACCTTGAGATCGCAAGTCATCCAAAAGAATAAACGCCAAAACCTCCCATACTTCTGCCGATCGTCGTTTTGGAGATACCATCCTTGAAAACGAGAGCACACCGGAGAGGATGACGCTGGTAATTCATGTCGATGACCGCCAGTTCTGGTGGTGTTGCACATACCTTTGATATTCTTGCGCGTGTGCCAGATTTCGAATCGGGTGCAGTGAGTTTCTTCTCAAGAAAGGCGATGAGGCTTTCGAGGCCGCCGTCACGGTTAGATGCCGCCTTGCTCTGCTTCCAGCCACGAACAATGACCTGTTCCAGGCTACCTGCACGACCGCCTTGTCGAATGTTCGCCTGGGAGTGGGTGTTGGTGGAGAGAGCCTTTTGAATAGCGTTGAAAGCTCGATCGCGCGTCTGTGGCCGTGACCCCGAAGGCCCGGGGCGGCCAGAGTCCCCACCACGAGGTTTCTTCCCACGACCAGCACCTGCATCCATTGCCAGATCACCATCACGATCCACCCGTGTTGGAGCACCCCGCTTGCGAATACCTCCGCGATCGGATACGCCTGAGCGGCCGCGGGGGCCTTTCCCACCCTTCATATTGGGCATAAATAATGCGGTATAAGGAGTTACGGTGGGATAAGTGGTATCGTGAGTCGTTTTCGTCTCGCGAGAGAAGAAAAAAGTCGTTATTCGGAGGCGAACCTCGCGCTGAGCGCTCCGATTATACCGATTCAATCAGCATATATTGGAAAGGGGGGGAAATGAGATGATTTAATAAAGTAAAAAATGGCGATTTAGAGGAATCTGATCTCGGACAAAGACGTCTTGAGTCCGAGGTGAGTAACAAAGAGAGTGGGAGGAGAAAGAAAGATGCGAAAGTGACGTCCACCCAAAAGCATTTCCTGCAGGCAGTTGGGTCACGTGAATAGGCGGCAAAGCAATGGGGCTCCTTGACACGTGACCTCGAACCAGGCACAAGTATGTGGATCTCGGTCTGGCCAATGACAGATTGTGGTTTGTCCTTTGGGAAGATCTGGTAATACGGATACGAATTGAGCATCCCAATAGGCCAAATAGATTACGTGTGTTACACTTCTTAGAAGGACATATATTACCTTTACCACTTTCTGATACGAGACACAGCCATGCTTCACCATTAGGCCAGTCCACTTCCAGGACAACTTGTTCCCAAAGGCCAGAAGCCATCAGAGAAGCGCAATTGACCGCTGTCGCTGGATTTCGCGGACTATTTCGCCTGTGTAAGTCCTCCTCATTAAACATTTTGCTGCTATCGAGCTCCAAAGAACTCCGTTAAGATCCCGCGCGACTTTAAGCTGACGAAGGCTTTATCTCTATAGACATTACCGCTGCAGGCGTTCGATAGTCCCTTGATCGATTTAAGAACCGTCCCCGCATGACTGTGGCTTGATTGAAAGAATGCCGGCCAAATCAAGATTCACAAGGCTAGATGCCTTCGCCAAAACCGTTGATGAGGCACGCATTCGCACCACATCTGGTGGTATCATCACGATAGCCTCGCTGCTTATTGTGCTGTATTTGGTTTGGGGGGAATGGATGGATTATAGACGTGTGGTTGTTCTGCCAGAGCTGGTGGTTGACAAGTCAAGAGGTATGCTTCTATGATTCCCCGTCGCATGAGGGGAGGCGGGGCTTAAACAATGAGATTGTTGGCTAATTTTGGTGTTTTTACTTGTGCAGGAGAGAAAATGGAGATCCATCTGAACATTACATTCCCACGACTTCCTTGCGAACTGACTACACTCGACGTGATGGACGTCTCGGGCGAACAACAGGTGGGCGTGGCGCATGGAGTGGTCAAGGTTCGCCTGGGTCCAGTTTCGGAAGGAGGTCGTGTCCTTGACATCCAGGCTATGGAACTGTGAGAATCATCCCCGAACGCTTCTTTTCCGCGATCGAATTACATACTAATGCGCCTCCTACCCAGTCACTCTCAACAGGAAGCCGCGAAACACCTTGCCCCTGACTACTGCGGTGAATGTGGTGGTGCACCTCCTCCTCCCAATGCAGTCAAGGCAGGCTGCTGTAACACCTGTGACGAGGTCCGGGAAGCATACGCACAACAACAGTGGGCCTTCGGGAAAGGTTTAAATATTGAGCAGTGCGACCGCGAGGGCTATGCGGAGCGTATCGACGCTCAGCGCCGGGAAGGATGCCGTATTGAAGGTGTTGTACGGGTGAACAAGGTGGTTGGAAACTTTCATATCGCACCAGGCCGCAGCTTCTCCAGTGGCAACCTCCATGTTCACGACCTTGAGAACTACCTTGAGCTGGACCTTCCCGACTCAGAGAAACACACTATGACCCATGAGATCCATCAGCTTCGCTTCGGACCCCAGCTTCCTGATGAACTGTCCGACCGTTGGCAGTGGACCGACCATCACCACACCAATCCCCTGGACAACACTGGCCAGCAAACCAACGAAGCGGGGTTCAACTACATGTACTTTATCAAGGTGGTGTCGACCTCTTACCTCCCCTTGGGTTGGGATCCATTGTACTCCTCGGCAGTTCACAGTGCCGATAACACGCCTCTCGGCGCTCATGGAATGACCCAGGGCCCCGACGGCAGCATCGAAACTCACCAATACTCAGTCACGTCCCATAAGCGGTCACTTATGGGTGGAGACGCTTCCGACGAGGGCCACAAGGAACGCCTCCATGCCTCAAGCGGAATTCCCGGTGTTTTCTTCAACTACGACATTTCGCCTATGAAGGTCATTAACAGGGAGGCTAGCCCTAAAACATTCACTGGGTTCCTGACTGGTGTGTGTGCCATTATCGGTGGTACCCTGACAGTGGCTGCTGCTGTCGACCGTACTCTCTATGAAGGCGTTAACAGGGTGAAGAAGATGCACACCAACTAAAACAATAGACAAATGTAAAGAAGACGAAGAGAAAAAAAAAAAACAAAAAATAACATCGAACCTCCAGAATTCGGGTCTGAGATTTATTTGGGGGATGATGGATTTGGGGAATTGGCAATCCAGGCGTTTTCGGTCTCATTATTTGATTCTGTACACTTTGTTCTTTTTTAACCCCCTCTTGTGTTAGGCAAGTATGTCATTTAGGGGTTGACTTACATCGATATCAATCAAGCGTTTTCTGCTTTTCGGAGTTTCTCTCTCTTTTCGTAACTCCAGCCCTTATCCCTTTATCTTGGTGAAGGAAACACCCATTCTCCTCAAGCTACGGGAATCAAGGCTACAATCGCTTACCTCTATCTTTAACGACGAGAGCCCATGCTCCTCCACCTTTCGCAAAACCAAGTTTCTCCGAATGTTAAAATATACCCTAATCACATGTTTCCATGGTCGGTGGAATAGCTGAAGGACAACCGGGGCGAATATACTTCAGGACCTTTTGTCTCATCGCATTATATGTTGTAATTTCCTCGATACTAGGCAGATGTTTAGTACGGGGTAGGTACTAGATAAAAAGAATAACGCAACATGGATGCCTCATAGCATTCTGTTTCTATTGAGCAAGTAAGCCGCACCCATATTTACATGCAGAAGACAAGCGGATAAGATGCAAAAAGATAAAAAGAAAATGCGACGCTGGTCCAACAAGCACCCATTCCTCCCACAACATCCAGTGCAAATATTCAACATAAACATAAAATGGAAAGGAGAAACAAGGGAAGAGTTGTAAATCAAACAAATGAAAATAATTCCTCAGCGCCAGCCGATTCTCATGACTCCATTTTTGTGCAAATAACCTTCCCAGAAACATGGGGAATAAAGAACACACTTGAAAAAGTAAGAGGGAAATGTTCGAAGTCTAGGTCTAGGATGCGCCATCGATTAGAGAGATCCAGGGATATAGAAAAAAGAAGAAAAGAAAAGAAAAGAAAATGAAACAGGTGGGGAATGAGATCGGAGGTAGATCATGAAGTTTGGAAGGACGATAAGGTAAAAGGAATGTGAATATAGGGGAGGGATTCAAGGAAGGTAGGGAGGATAGTTGACAAGGTTCTTTAGAAGCGCGTCATGTTTTGGTTGCTCATATACGCTGGATGTTGTAGTTGCTGCTGCTGCAGATTCAGGTGGTTTTGTTGATAGGCCGGGGCCAACTGGGGTGCTTGGTTTGGGTGCTGGCTGTACCAGGACTGACGGCGTGGCTCCTCGGGTCGATAGCTTTGATTGAGAGCATCCCAAGTACGGCTCGCTGCAGGCATATTATAAACCCCATTGGTATTGTACCCACTTTGGACTCCGTAAGTCTGAGCAGGAGGCGCCTGGGCGAGGTGTTGTTGCCAGTGTTGCTGGCGCTGAGCAATCGCATGTTGTACCATTTGGTTCGACATGCCTTCCTTTATCGCCGTTCTCTCGCGTTCTCTCGCATCAATGGCGCCAACCAGCCCCATTGGGTTGACAGGAGGTGGGGTCTTCTTGTTCTCGTTCGAAAGGTTGAAGAAGGAGGAGCCAGTCATACGAGCCACGTGTTCTTGTTCACGAGCAGAAAGGTGGGACGAGATGTCATTATAATTGATAATGCTGTTAGCGCCACGAGAACGTGGTCGATCACGGTTCATACTCATTTGCGATTGTGATCTAGAGTGCGCCATCCAATCCCCAGAGGCGGGTCGAGCCGGGGGTGGTGTTCCAGATGGAGTGCGTTGATGGACGTGAATTGGAGGACTAGGGGCTGCTCGCTGCTGTACGAACTGTTCTGGTGTAAGACCACCCGGGGTAACTGGCCGCGAAGACGCCATACCCGGCTGCCACAAGACACTGCGTCGATACTCATCCCGGCTTGGTGATCTGGACTCGGGACGGTCGAGATGTCGAGGGAGTCGTTGCTTTTCCGTAGCATCTGATCCAGTCCTGATGTGCTCAAATTTCTTCAGTGTGTCTGACGTGCTCGGACGCCGCGTGGTGGGCAGGTAGGTCATTGTTGGCCCGAAATCAAAAGATGGGATGTCGGGGTTCTCTTTTGGCACATTATCAAGCGAATAGTGAGCATCGCCAATAACCAAATCCTTCTGAGGTGGAGCTGTTCCAACGGTCTTCATCACTCCCATCCTGGGTTTCGGTATGGACTTGACGGAATTCTTGCTATAAATGGACCCTCCGGTGCTTGCATAATCTGGAGAGTTAATAGATTCGTCATCGTACACACTCTCTTCTTCCTGATGAATTGCTTTGTCGGGGGAAGGAAGTGATGAGTGATGGGTACCGACTAGGTTCAGTGCCTCGAAGTCGACAGTATGGCGAAGTTCGTCATAACTTGGTTCTCCTCCTGGTGTTTGAGGGCTGAATATTTGATCTCGCGTTTGACTAACCGGTTTTCGCTTAACAGCCTTCGTATCAACATGGATATTCCGTTTGCTTTGCGTAGGCACGGAAGAAAAGGCCACAGGGCCGGAGTTATGCTGAGGGGGCACTGGAGCCTGCTCACAAGTCCTTTCATAACTTGAACCAGGGAATACAGCAGGGTCCTGCTCATAGGGAGCCACATTCCATGCGCCGTTTGATGGCTGGGGGTTATATTCATCGGCGCTACCGTGGCTCTCCAGTCTTTCCAGCGGGGTTGGGATATCGGATAAGTTCACTCTGCCAGACGCGGACGCAAGCTGCGCGAGTGTGCCGCTAGAGATCCGGTTACTAGCCTTCCTCATCAGGTTCGGCGATGGCTCTGGCCTTGTCGACGGTCGAGCTCCTGCTTCGTGTGTGAATGCGGGAGGGAGAGCTACAGGGGAAGAATAAGAGGCAGCGCCAAACTGATGTGGAGAAGCTGCGCCCTGCACTACTTCGGCATCGGGGTTCTGTTTCCAATCGCTCCCTGAGCTGCTGTTGAAACTGTTGGTCACGTCTTGTCCCGAGGAGGACGGTGAACTCTCAACAGTAGAGCCCTGCCGTGTCCTCTGAATGGGGAATCCCGCTGTATCAGAAGCGCTTCGGGTGTGTTGGGTCGGGATGAGCGATTCCTCCTGTGGGTTTTGCTGAACTATGGCATCCACGGACTGGTTGAAAGCAGGCGAGTACGCTTGGTAGGGGGCATTGCGATTCATGGGGTCAGCCGGGACGTTGCTGTACCGCATTGGAAGGCTGGTTCGAAAGCGGGCCTTGGTTGCTGACATGCTACTTGTCCTACTGTTCGTATCTGCCATTCGTCGTGCGGTCGCCTCTTTCAATTGCTTCCGCCACTCTGCTTCATTCCAATTCTGGCGGCCAGGGGTATCCATCAAGCTCGCAATATCCACAATCTCCAGGTAGTCATACAGCTCCTGGTTGGGAAAAGCGAACATGATACTCTTGATATGGTTGATAGCAGCAATGAGGCGGGTGGGCCGTCCATAGAGGTTGAATGTATCAAACGTGGGCATCAAAAATCTGAGCATAATCTCAAACCCGCTAACAGCAGGGTGAACCTCAGGCATGACGAACACGAAACCCTCCAGATTCAATTCCGATTGTGAATGCATGACGAAGTTCCCTTCAATCTTGATTAAAGTCGATTGATCAATCAAAGCCTTCGACTGAGGATAAATGGCGTAGGCAGAGTAGGCATCAGTAATGGTCGCAATCGGCTTCACTTTCTTGGTCTTCTTTGTTTCATAGAATTTGATGTTCCCGGTAACCAGTTTTGGTGCGCGATCATAGGCCGATTTTTTCTTCATTGACTTTTTGGCCTTTTGCAGCTCCTTCTCATCAGGGGGGGTGATCACAAACCAGCAACGTCTCCATGGGGTTCCTGCTCCGAATCTCACTCGGGCCCAATCTTCATGCTTGAATCGATTGGGCCCCAGAATTTCCCCAATACCGGTAAGGTTCTTACCTTTTCCCGCGATAATTGAACCAGTGTATGCCTCGTAGAGAGATGTGTGTTCAAACATTGCAAGGCGAATTGCGGCTGTCCACTGTGTGAGAGATTGCAAAGATTCGAAATGGAAGAGATATCGGTTATGACCGGCGGAGCAGACGCTTAGTACATTTCTTAATGACTGCGCTCCAACGTCGTTTTGAGTGGGCAGGGTTTCGATCTATGAATTGATTAGTAAAACACCCAGAAATGACACGCAGCGTATGTCCATAGAACCTACCATCTTGACCGAAGCATCTGCCAGGTTGATAAACGTGGGGGGAACCTCTACATCGTTGCCAGCCGCGTCCAGCGCAGCAGCATCCCAAAGCGAAAGAACAGTGCCAATAAGCTGGGCGTAGCACTCAACCCACTGTCGATCAGGGCAGGGTCGGCCATCTAAGAGATCAATTCATCAGCCGGAATGCCCGCTTCTCGCCAGCTTCAACTTGAAACCTACTGCTATCCAGATCGTTCAATTTCAGAAAATACCCCTCAAAATACAGCTTGTTGGAGTGGCTATTGAGATATCCGAAGATCCGTTGAAGTTCCGGAGGGGTATCTTCTTCAAGTCGAATCAATGGGGGGCTGTGGGAGAAAACGGTGGATCCCGGCCGTGAGATTCGCCGGTCCGCCTTCGTTGGAGAACCATCGCGCGGTGAAGGAGTCTCTGGAGAAGGTGTTTCGTGTCTGAAGGAATTCTTAGGTGCTGTTCGTTGATTTTTATCGGGGCTTTGCTTTCGGGACATTCCACCGAATGACGATATGAGCGATAAAACTAAAAACGCAAGGGATGTTAGCCGTTGCGGTCCGACATGGCCGCTCAAGAACAGCCAATAAAGATCATAGTGATCTAGCTCTGGAAAGACTCACCCCGGGAGCGAGCCATGATGGCGGGTTGAACTTTAATCAAGGGCCCAAAGGACGAGATAAAGTGAAGACCAGCTTCAGGGTGATTGGAGTGTAAAGAACTGGTTCAAGGGAGGGGAACCAGGGCCGGTGGCGGAGATACCGAAGTAAAGAACGAAGGTGACACTGGGGAGGGGGAGGGGAAGTGTATATGTGCTCTGGCTCCTCCGCACGGAGATAGCGACAGAGTGTCAGGACCCGCCAAGACTTAGGTATGGAGGATAGATTCCATGGAGTGTCTGTTGGAAACTCTAATAGAGGGGTGTAGAAAGGGAAATTCAAACGGCGGGTGGTGTGGAGAGCGAATAACAGTGAGAACACAATGAATTAGCCGCCGAATTGAATAGGTTGAAAATTGTCGGATGACGGCGCAAGATCGGATGGCAGGCGCCTGACTTCGAAATGAAGTCACTCGGACACGCAGTAGTGTCTCGGGTCGGAAAGTGATATCCAACAATGTGGAAGAGGAGGGGGAGCAAAAAGGTGGAGGAGAAGGAAGAACCCGAAGGGAAACGAGTGACAGAGGGAAGATAAATGAGAAAGAAGAATTCAGAATCACAACTAAATCAGGAAGAAAAAGCCAGACGTGAGACGGAGAGGCGGAGAAGAAGGTCGAGATGATTGACTCTCAGAGACAGGCCGTGGGTCTGATGTGGGAGTGTAACAGTCTTACCAACCTTGGCTGCTTGGTCTGCACTGAGCCACGGCGGCCTTACACACGACTAGTCTGACTACTAGTTATTTGGGTAGACTATTAGTAAGGGGGGTTACGATGGAGCAGGAACACTACGACAGTGCGATCTTTATAAAATCAAATAGCTCATGGGGATTGTTATTCCAGCGATGAAGGTCCGAAGAGGCTTGGGGGGAAAGAGATCAGACAAACAGTACGGTATCAATTCAAGACCTCCAGAATTCTCCTCCGCACCACCTTACGAGGCACGGTTCTGGGCTGGGTTTCTCGCTGTGTGTTGCACATTGGTTGGTGGGCTGGCGTCATCGAATGTGGCTCAAGACCAGGGAAGTGGGTTTTTCTTACAGTCTTGGCAGGGAAAAGGCAAATTTGGGTTCCTTCTGTGTCGCCTTCCGAAGAAAATAATAAACAACGTGATCGCTTCGTCCATCCTTCCAGATGGGATCGACGTGGATCAGAGAGGCTTGCAGCACACCGATTCCAGATAGGGCGCCTTCTTTTCTTTTCCTTGACTTTGCTTTTTCACAGGTAATTTTTCCTGAATCGCTTTGATTTCTTCGCTGCGACCGACTATCCTCGAGAACTTGCCAATTCCTTGTCTCTCCTATTATTATGGCTCGTTCGTACAGGATAGAGGTGACGTACAACGTACCAACTGCGCTGCGACTCTAGCGCTTTAGGCAATATACAGCGACCGCTTATCTATTATCGCAATTTATATTGGTCTCCTCACAAGCAATTCGCAGAGGCCACAGTATCACTTGAAATCATCCCTCTGGCAATCCCTCGGTATTTCCTCGTCTCATGGATGGCCAGAAAACGACAAGAATGTTGCGCCTCTTCAATACTATTATTATACCTATGTATCGGCAAAATCTCCATCTGCCCCAAATATAGTAACACAAAACCCTGCATGTCTTACTAGTTTTCTCCCCTCCTGAGCTTCCCCCGCCCCTTTTCCATTGGGCGCTGTTTTTCTTCTCTTTTAAGGCTCCCATCTAATTCATATTTGAACTCTTTTCCATTTCCAAGCGGTGAGGAGGGACAAAAGTAAGTCGCCAAGCGCTACTAAACCGTCAATGGTAGCCGTTGGTCGTGGAGTGTATCCATCTACCGGACAGACCCGAATGGCTCCCAAGCTGGGTCCATTATTGCGTTTGGCGCAAATAGTCTGTTAGTACTTATCTAAGTGTCACCTCGTCATTTCAATATTTCCCTACTAAGAAAAGAAATTGTTTTTTCTTTCCACTAGAGGATATCTCTTGAATCCCCCCTTTTTTCTTCTCCAGGGAAAGCATCATCCACAAAGGCACAAAAAGGTCGGTACCTCAGAAAAATGGCCCCTAGGGCCGCATCAGCCATTCCACTAGCCACCCAAGGATCCCAGTCTTGGCCTGAGGTGGCTTGGCCAATTGTTCCTGAGACAACCTGGACAGATGGCACCCTGCAAAACCCTATTTAATTACGGCATTGACTGACTGCTATTTCTGTTTCGCATTAACTATTCTTCCCGGTCATTCCCATCAGTAAGCCTTAAATAATCCCACATCCATGTCACTTTACTCTCTCTACAAGGGCTTGTTGAATCAAGAAAAATACGCCAATACACCATTCCTGAAGCTGAGAGAAGACGCCATAATCCTCATCAAACTAGCGGAAAGTGGTGCGGTTGAACATGAGTTGGTTAGAGTGATGGATCTGCCCTGTTCTCTTGACGCGCACTTCACGAGCGATCATTGCTGAAACAAGGACTGGACCCGAGAATGCAGATATGACTTCAGCCATCGACGACCCGAAGAATCGTCAGAGTGAATGAAGCTTCTCTTTTCCCCCTCCGATTCCCTGCCACGTAGTTATCCTCATGGGTATGGACTCTCGAGGATCCAGCGCCGATCAGATCACGACTTCGCCAGCGATCGACAAAATCTCCGCACTCTGGCACGAAAAAGAACCACCGACATCATCGGGCACTGGGGGTTGAAACTCAAGACCTTGTACATTATGAAGTTCAGTTGATATTTATGTGATAATAGATAGAAAAGAATAAGAGGAAAGGAAGGGGGGTGACGTCAACAGAAGTCACTTACTCGACAATCTTGTGACACCGCCCTAACGCCTATCACAAGCAAAGAAAGCCGGCTCGCCAACTTGAACGTGGTAGGGTCTGAATAACGTCATCACGGCGCAAATAGTCCTGCTCACTGGCCATAACGTTGAGCAGTGAATCTGATAATCTGAGAATAGCTTTGCAGAACTCATCAGCTATTACCTAGATACCTGAAGTGCCAAGAACAAGACTAACACTTGGAATCAGGGGGGAATTGCTCGGATTCTTAATTTCGCTCGATTGTACAGGCGTCAAGGACACAAACACATCTGCAAATATCTCATATCTGATTAGCTCCCTTGAGGCACAGAGGTGGGTACATCGAATCCAAGTACAAAGTAAAATCAAACAAAATTTATTTGTGGGTCAACAGAATGTGTCCTTGAAACTTTGTCAGACGGCCGTTGAATATACATACCACCGTTATCTGATCTTAACCAGCCACCTGGGGATATCCACCTCAGTCTGCACATTCATGTTTAATCCCCCATGAAAAGATTTGGATGGCCCTCGTTTGGCTTTTCTATATAGATTCGCGGTACTGTTGGTATATGCTTGGGGATAGACCAGATCGACGTGACATGCGTCGTGATATGCAGCATCACAAACAGAACCAGGTGCAGGTTGACTGTGTTCCTGTACACAAACCACCTGCTGCTGTCCTGGCCAAAGCGCGATACAGGGGTAATAGTTGGATGGCATTATACGGAGCCTCTGTACGTATCGAAGAAGAGTCGCACAAATTGCCGATTCCTTCCTTGGCAGATATGTTTTAAACGTTTTCCTAGGCTAGGATACCCTGTTGATGAATACAATATGCAAAAAGTACTAAGAATTGAATTCTGAGATTGTGCGAGAAACACTGAATCGTTAAACTAGTCCTAAAATAACCTAGCATTGGACTTGATCCTTGCGTGCTACATACTACAATCTAGGCCTCGAGTATCAAGCTCATTTTTGCTTCCTGGGGCCGGTTACGACCGGTTGAGATTGAATAAGAATTTTGACTTACACCCCCATCACTAATAATCTTTATGATATATATACTATCCTATATATTATCAGGGATTTGAACGTGTATGAAACTGCAGATCTCTTGAGCCTTGATCGTAGGATCTTTTGCAGCACCTTAGCCACAGCATATATCCATGATAACCACCTATTTAAGTCCTATTAGAATTACCTACTTTCGATAGGCTTATAAGTACTCGTGGATTTATACGCTTTTTTAACATAAAAGCTATAGTTTTTATTATCTTTAATCTGGAAAAGTTCTTAAATATATATCGGCTGATATACATTCTCGTAAGCTTCTAGCTTCTTGGAATAGCATATATCTAGCAACAAAAATGGTTGTAAAGCCCCTAGAATATATATTCGGTATAAAACTATTATTCGAATTTGTCCTGGTAGCCTGTAAGTAGTGGATATAGCCAATAAGCGTATCCTGTAGCTAGAAATTCAGGCTCTAATACTTTCTGATCTTGGTTTAGCAGCCACTGACAGCTTTATGGAGTTCACCGACAATGAAAGAAATGAGAAACATATAAATTTTATGCCTAGCTGGAATATTCTCATCAAGAGCCAGCAGTGGTACACTTTTCATTCCTGTTGGCCCCCCAGTGTATATTCACTGCAACACAACTTCCACTCTCAACCTCGATTTCTTGCGAAATCCCCTCCTTCAACACGCCTCTCTTCTCTGCACCTTCATCTACCTTGCCTTGGCAACGAGATTTATTTCAAAAGCAATCTTTAACCCAAGTCCTTACTCTACCTTGTCTTTCAATCTCTTGTCTCTGCGTGGACCTTCTGGGCAATGACTTAATCTCAGAGGTCCCCCATAACACAAAGTTCACCACGCTCCTTTGACCACTATTTTATTTCTTTCTTTTGTCTAATATCTCATTTTCTTGGTGTTAGCTTTTTGTTTTGCTTCTTCTTTAAGTTCTGTTAATCCCTTGTTCTTGTTCTTACTGTCACTCCCCCATTGAACTGAGAAACGAATCTCGAGCCAAAGGAAAGATTCGTATCCATTGTGAATATTTATGGCTTAGTCCCCCACCATGGATCCGCTCCGTTGTCTCCAGGACGCACAGGACGAGGAACTTCAGGTCGTCGATTCCGATATTCCTGCTGATCCTGTTGAGCCTGTCGAGCCTGTTGACATCCCCGTCGATACCCATGGTAGCAACGATATGTATGCGCTTTCTGATGAGAAAGCCCCCGATATAGTCGAAGCCGAGAACCAGAGATCTAAGGAACTGATGGACCTGCTCACCAAAGGGTTTGATCCCAGTGATTTTTGTGATAAAATCATGTCATCACTTTCTGAGCTGGAAATCAATCTCTTTCCTGGCACATACAATCATCTTCTGATCCTTATGTTCGAAGCACCAAGCACCCTCGAGGGGCTCCAGTTAAAGATGGAGGATTGGATACGTGAGCAGTACAGCTGCTCCAAAAACATCTATTCTACCAGTGATGATTTCCTTTCAGAGATCAATTTCAAATCAGAGATTGGGATGCTGAGGGACTTGGTACAACCTATCCGTGGTGAAGAGTCGGAGGCTGTCTATTGGGTCCGCGATCGGTGTGTCCAGCAACCCGGTTATGTTTGCAAGCAGCTTGAGGAGTCGATCAACCTTATTGAAGCGTTCAAGAATGATGTGTGTATGGCTCTGGAATCTGGGAATGAGGACAGTAAGTTTCTTTGGGCCAACCCTACTACATCCAGATACTAAACCCATTGACTGAAGGAACCATCTATAGCAAACCCCCAGCCAAGCATGATATCCGGGGACAAGAGGAACGTGCCAAAATTGCCGGTTTCAAGTATGCTCGTAGGAAGGCATGCCAGGCTACCCTTTCATGGTTACATTATATGGGCTTTGAAATTGAATTCACTGCCTTCTTTGTGCTCTACCGCAAGGATGTTATCGAGAACCAACCTGCGAAAGCCCGTGCCTCTGGGTGGCTACCCCCAGCTTCCTCCATGACACCTCGCGCATCAGCCGGAAAAGCAGAAGAAGGAGATCCGGCATACTGGCCTCCCGATAAGTCTAATAATCTTGTATTGGACTTGATACTTAAGACTGTCTTGTGGTTAAGCATCGCAAGAGGCCTACCCGCTGTCCATCTCTTCTGCGACATAGCCAGGTATTTCACGACGCACGAGCCTTCTCAGGACATCATGGACAAGCGTCTCTGCTTCTTGATGCATATCAATCGGTTCAGGACTCATCGGGAAGGTATCCAGCCCGAGCCATCCCCTAATTTCCCCCAACAGCCCACAACTTTCCCTGACCGCAATTTTGATTACTTCGCGGACACCTGGAAATCGAAACTCCACATTGGAAGAGTATATCTCGTGGGCGACTCTCCTATTACAGCTACGTCTTCTGTTACTGCTATGCCCTTCAGGTTTTCAATGCCTCCTGGACGTACTCGTCGCAGAGCGTCACGGGCAAACACCCATCCTCCAAGAAATATGAGTTTGGCCGATGTTGGATACATGCAGAGCAATACCACCGAAGATAATGGGCAAGTTTCTCAATCCGTTTATACCTTAATCTGTATGATCTGAGATTCGCTGATCTAACACACTTTCTCTTCCATATAACAGAACCCCAGGTGAATCTAACCGACACCATCCCTCGAACAACGAGATGCAGGAAATTCTTGGCCCTATGGATTAATGCAAAGCTTATTCACTCTCTTGATTAGCATCTACTGCATTTTGCGATATTGAAATATCAGCCACGAAATTCAGGACCACCGTTTGAATCGATCTATCAGTCTATTTGATGTCGACATCCAGGCGTCAGTCATCCATCGTATTTTTGAACATCTCCACTCACTTCAAGAGCCATATCCAGCAGCATGAGATACTGAAACTCTAGAAAACCTTTCACAAAAAAAATTGGGGAAAAAAAATCAAAATATGTTACATTTGTGTAATCTCCTGCCCTCACAATTGATGAGACTTACCCAGTCCCAATGCGCGCGTAATGGGGGTTCGTCCTCCAGGGACTGAGGTGCCGGCCTTGATCACAAATATTCTCGCTTTCATAGCGACCATATATGGCGTGGCCCATGTCTGTCTATATGTGCCGTATGACTTTCTCAAAAGTAGCTTACTCGAAACTAGTGCCGGGTCAGATGTTAGGATTGTGCTAGTGAAAAGAGAAGATGCTAAGATTAACCAGCCTCTAATATTCTAGAATGAGCTTCTCTAACTTGACTCTAATTCACGAAAAAGGTTGACAAAGTGGAAGATATACAAGATTAAGAAGCCTTTATAGCCCTGGGAACTATATCAAAACACCTAACATCCAAGAAAGCAGAAGCTGAATGACATCTACCGGCGGCCAAGGTCCATGAATCAGAAATACTGCTTGACGTAAGCCTTGATTTCATTGTCTCCCTGGGTCCAGCAAACAACAGGCTTGGTACCGCAGCTCTTATCGCCACGCGCAACCTTCAGTTGATGGATGATATTGGCAATACGAGATTTGGTGAACTGCTGAGTATTCTTGCCAATCACCTCAGTAATAAGGAAGTACTTCGAGGGTCCAAGCCAAATAGACTTAGTGTTCTGGGGGAACGATATTCCTCGGCTAAAGTTTTCCCCAAAAGCCACAGTCTTTTCGTAAACGCCGGAGTATTTTTCATCGGTGATATAGCCGTCGAAGCACTTGCAATTGTGCCAAGGGGTGGAGCCACGGGCCTCGATATCGACGGTTTCAGAGGCGAGGCTGGTGACAGGAATCAAATCGTCAAAGTTAACAGCAACGTCGGCATTCCCAGAGACAGTATCTAGAAGAGGAGTGGCAGAAGCCAATGCGGCCAGGGCAACGAAGAAAGTGGTAAAATGCATCGTGGGCGATTTTGATCACAAGGATTGACGAGTTGAATAAAACAACAAATGAATGAAATAGCTTGAATGTATCAGTTGGTATTTAATGAAAGTGATTGATTCTTTGATTCTGCTGAATGGTGAGCCAGATTTTGGGAGTATGTCTGCCTTCATATAGTCTCTTCTTGCTGTTATAGAGGGAAGTTAGCGAGTGGGCTGGGACCCAGCCCAGCCCTTCATCGAGGTGATTGTGAGAGTTCGATAGAGCCATCTTGAAGAATACTACATAGTACACGTCTCACTCCAGCAAGACATCTATACTGTGTAACGAGTGCTTAGAACACCATACCCACAAGCTCCTGTGGCATGGCGGCTAGTGATGGCGCTGTCATGAACGAGGTCCGGGTCTACTTCATGAATTTATGGATACAATACTTAATGATAAAGCCTTTATAGATGGATCTGACTGAAGAATAAGTTACCCATAACCCAAGCAACGCACTAGCGGTCGTTGGGAGATCCATCGAGTTTGGTTTAGCATGATTCGATTCGATTCCGAAGCCCTTCTTCCGTGGCCATCGGCTCCATTTAGCCCGCCAAGCCGGTGACGGGTACCAAGACAGACAAGGGCACCCTGGCCCTGCGAAATTATATCAGTCGGAGATGAGGTGTATGCACTGATGCGAGAGGTGTTGCCCTATCATTTACTTGAAACCCCCTGTCTTTCTATCGGATAAAATTTAGAGGCTAGTAATAAGAATTTATCTGCAAAGTTTCTCAACACTCAAGGCACACCGTCACGTTTACATCGATAACTCTGTATGTGAGAAAGGGATTGGATTCAGATGAACAGGCTGGTCATCAGTGAGTTTACCCCCTGTGTAGGCCTCATATCTTCACCACAACGAACGGTATTAGATACTGCCTTGGTATGCCGAAGATGGCTGGGACCGAAGTCTGTCTTGATCATGGACAGTACATTGTTCTTCGATGTGCCTATACAGGAGTTAAATTAATATATCTACCTCCGTACTTGCCAGACTTGAAACTAGTTGAAGCATTCTTCTCTGAGCCTAAAGGCTTTATAAGACACAATTGGGGCTACTATGAAGAATATCCTGAGCAAGAAATTGGAACAACTATCTTATGTGTGTATGCATACTTAGTGGGTTCTAGGGCCGCAAGTTGGTAACTTGTGGTAATGATTGTCTTTTGGCAAAGTCTTTGTACCACGTGACCTCATAGATCAGTGCTCTTATAATTAGTCAATCACACATTCATGTCACCTGTGACCTCAAGAATTATAGTTAATCCGTGCCGGGAGAGATTCTCAGATGTGTCACATCAGCGCAACATACATTCAGGATGCAGAGAGTTGAAATTGAAAACATTAATAAGTCAGAGGGTAAGGTAATTATCTATCAAATCTGACCTGACCGAGCTATATCTCTCCATGGAAAGAAACTGAATTCCACGCCCTTTTGAACCCCTGCCAAAGCTACTCATAACACTGCGTCATGACCTCGAGAGACCTCGCCCGAAGCCCGGCTTTTGCCAGCAAGAGCGGGAGATCGGCCGTTATCATTCGGTGAAAGAATGAAACCAAGTTTCCTCCGTGCTCTGCGAGACTTTCCCTCAATGGGGCGGTCTCTGGAACATAATTGGGTAGGAATGCGTGTTCGGCGGGAGGCGATAAGAGCTGGGATTCTATCGAGATATGCCAGTTCAACAGCAAAATAGTTTTCCTTCTTATATTTCTATTTTTTTTTCCTGATATAAAGGCTGAGTGTTAATCTTTTTTTATTCATTTTTTGGCTTCCATGGGACGTCCCCACATGGCTGGCGAATCCAATATGGACCTCCGACTCCCAAAACTCCAAACGCTATGCTGCAAAGGAAAATTGAAAATAAATCAACCCACATACACATGAAGAGAGAAAAAGGTGTTGATATACAGTCTCCGGGCTAGCTTTCGCGATCAGAGCAGTTCTTCACATGTCCAATCTTCATACCTGTGTTGTTGAAAGCAAAAGAGTTAGCTATGCGCTATCTAGGCTCCCTCGGCATTAGAAGAACGCTTACATTCCGTCTGGCAAGTATCGTCTCACAATGAGAGGAATCTTCTTCTGGTTCAGCTCCTTGAGGGCGATTTGCAAGGGATCTGTCTCGCCCTCGAGGTCCACAAGCACTGGTGCATTCATACTAAACAAAGGTTAATATTCCTCTCACTAGCCGCAGAGAGCATTCAACCGGCCCGACAAACCTGATTTGCAAGGCCCTGGTGCCCAGAACACGAGCCCTCTCGTATTTTGTCATGTATGGGGTGGTAGTGCGCTGGTCGTTGGCCACCTTCTTCGCCCGAGATTGTTCCATCACCTTGCCTGAGTGACCAGCATTGGGGTCGCCGGAGACAACGATACGATCGCCATTCACCGCTGGTGTATATGAATCGTCGCCATAGCCATCTGCTCCATTTTCTCCGCCTTCGATATCATCAGGGTTTAGGAAGTCTTCGGGCTCATTATCGTCAAATTCTTGCTCAGCGGGCTCGTAGTCGTAGCTGTAGAAGTATCACGTTAGATCCCATCGATGTCTTTCAAAAAAGTGGATACAGCCATTGAGAAAGATAGAGTCGCGGAACTCCACCTTCCGACACTGATACCTCCAGGATTTGAGCTCTCGGGGAGAGGTTGGATCCTTACTTTTCCTCGGCTTCGTGATCACCGTAGTCAGACATCGTGGCAGATAATAACAGCAAAATGCTACAGGGAATTTCTCGCAGAAGAAAGAACAAAGGAAATCATATATCAAGCACCAAGCCCCGGAATAATTTGGAGAGAAACGATTGACGATGCGCCGTTCGAGGGGACGAAGATTTCGGTGTCGCGACAAACTGAAAGGCGGCGGAAAAAGTTCCTGGGGCCGCTAGTCCCTTTTGGGAGTGATACTTCACCGCTCTCACCGCACTTTCCGGCAAAATTTTATCTTGTCGAGAAATTTATTTAATGCAAGGGTTTAAACTATTAACTTCTCTCTCTTCATATTTCACTCGAATCCTCTCTATGTATTGCTAAATCCTCCCAAGAAGGTGGCAGTGGTGCTCATGGGAATCATGGCCCAGAAAAGGAAGTCTGCAGGGGAATTTCCCAACCCTAAGCGACTCCAGAAGCAAACAGCACTCGACGAAACAGGTAGATCTCCCATCCTAACATCCTAATTCTTTAGCAACCATCGGAGGACTCATTTCCTGCTGCCAATTCCAGATTCCATCTATGAGGAAGCTCATTCCGAACCCAACTATTCCTCTGCCGATGATGCCAGCGTGATAAGTGATAGTCTCCATGAGACGCCCGCAACTCCGTTCTCAACAGCCTCCGTGAGATATCCATCGGAGCTGAAAACTCACCGATGCCCGTTTGATGGCTGTACAAAAGCTTTCAACAGGCCAGCCCGACTGCAAGAGCATTTGCGTTCGCACAATAATGAAAGGCTCTTCAGCTGTACATACGAAGATTGCGACAAGACTTTTCTGCGAGCATCTCACCTGAACCACCACATCAAGAGTGCCCACACCGGAGTTAGAGACTATGTCTGTGATCGTCCAGGCTGTGGAAAGAGTTTTGTGACAGGTTCTCGTCTGCGCCGACATTTGGCTGCCCACGATGGACGGGACAAATACCGCTGCACCGAATACCCTCCCTGCGGTGAGACCTTCCGGAAGCATTCGACTCTTCAGAAACACGTCATATCAGTTCATCTGCAACAGAAGCCCTTCCCATGCCCTCATCATGACACACAGACTGGCCAAAAATGTACGATGGCATTTGAAACCGCTGGTCATCTACGGGCACACGAGAGTAGAATGCACACAGAAAAGCGTTTTAGCTGTGCAGAGTGTGCTCAACGTTCGGAACAAGAAAAATCGCCGTCTGATCTGGATGCCGCATCGGCATTTCTCCCTGTCATATTCCCTACCTACTCTCTACTGCAAGCCCATATTCGAACCGCACATCCTCCCCAATGTCCGCACTGCACAATCACCTGCTCCACTGTGCGCGAGCTGCGTCGCCATCTAGAGGTGGCCCACGGCAATTTAAGTCTCGATGACAGAAGGGTATTTCTATGTACTGTCCCAGGCTGTGACCGCAGCTTCACCAAAAAGGGGAACCTAACCGTTCACATTCGGACCGTTCACGACGGAGAAAAGCGGTTCGTCTGTGGTGAAACAGACCTATCGACCTCTAAGAAGGTGACTGGATGGACAGGGGATGGCTGCGGGAAACGATATGGAAGTAAACTCGCCCTCGAGGAACACGTTCGCACCGCTCATCTGGGCTTCCAGAATGCAAAGGCGGAGCGCCGACAGCGTCTTAGCACGGCGCGAGGCCAGCAGGAGAATACTCAAAATAAAAACCCCGCCATGTCTGCCTTGGCCGCGCTGACAGGAGAAGGCTACGCCAAGGAAACCGGACGCCAAATCACCTGCTTTGTCACCACCTGCTCACATCGTTTCCACCGAAACTACGATCTATGGGTGCATATGGGCAGCAAGCACAACCACACCGAGGACGAGATCCGGGATCTATTCCTCCAACGAGCACTGCTTGGGGACGTTACTGAGCCCGTTCCCGGCGATATACTCGGCATTTACGGCCTCGAGTACGATAATGAAGACCCTTCGTGTGATCCTTTTGCCCTCGGGGGTGGAGTGTCTGCAGATTCCGGAATGAACACGAGTTTCCTCCCTGATGTTGGTACGGAGCCGTACGTATTAGGCGAAAGTTCAGATTTCTCGCATCCACCGCGATACGATGCTGATATTATGATGCAAGATGTCGATTCTAAGATACCCAATTCTGATGATATGGCGATGATTGATCCTTTTTTGACTTATGACATGGATTAACCTATAAAGCGTTTATTTATTTATTTGTTTTCTCTCTGAATACTAGATTTCAGCTCTTTTTCTTTCTTACCTCACCTTCCCATTTCCTTTGGACAGCTGTCGTGGATTAACGGCAACCGCCGTCCGTCCATGTCTATTTCTCACATGTTTCTCCAGTAATTCCAAAGTAAAAACATGACTTGTCCAAAATGGTACAAGAATACAATAATGACTCACCTACTCGTGCCTTGAACTACGACACACTTTTCCCTGCGCAACCAACCTTGGAATTGCAAGTCATATCTGCTGCAGTTACTCACTATCAAACTCTAAACTGGAAGCAAACACGTATATGAACCCCCTCGAGACCCGTATTAGGTTATGAGTCAGTCAGTGTTCACCCTGTCGATCAATCAGGACTGTGTGGCATCTTTACGTGTAGGCATTTTGATTGTATATTCACTATATGATACAGTTCCGACAGTTGGAGTTGTTTAGCAAGTATATCACTAGTGGCTGTCCGACAATACATAACCAAACATCATAGTATAGTGCAAACAAGCTGCTGAGTCAGTCCACAAACAAGCCACCGTTGACATGCAATGCAGGTATCAAAGGCGTCTTAATAAGAGCTGGAGACATGGAGCCAACTGTGCATTTATATTTGTGAGGAAGCCTCTTGTTAACAGCCGGAGAATTCTTTGCAGCTGAAATTGACGCACGATTCAAGAAAGTCAATCCCGCAAAGAAATAAAGAGATTGTCTTACCACCTTCGTTATTCTGATCGTCAAGAGTAAGACCTAACGGCACTTGAATTACGATGTCTTCCATGCTTTCCCCGCTGGATAGATCGGCACGGGACACCCTTTAATCCACCGCACCCGCCGGCCTCGTTTCCTCCTCGAGCTCCCTCAGCCAATGACTGCGCTGCATCAACCAACAGATCATTTGGGACTCGCTGTACGCCAGCTTAGAAATCACATCTGTAATTCTCTGGTTACTTAGCGTTGGTCTAGTGGCTCGGTTCTGACCGACATGCCATCGATAGCAGAGACGCCCTCGGCAGTGCTTCACCCCCGGTTATGGCATCTCGAAGACACGATGAACTATAGGGGATCCCTGGACTGGGTTGCCTGCGGCGTTGGAGCATGAAACTATGATCGTCTGTTCCCCGTTGGAGCTTGTGAGTAGTATCAGCCTCTGGCTTGAAGACTACCCACTTAGCTGCTTCTATGTTCACGCCTCTACCAAAATATGGATGGGTCAAATAGTAGATCCCTTAGCCGGTCGACTTTTTTCTGTCGTTTAGCTCCCAAGCTTAGCCTACTCGCAGCCCCGCCCGATACAACATCCCAAGTTTGCTGAGAAATTTCTCTCCATATATCATCGAAATGCATTTCCGCATTCTGCTGGAGTTCCACGCTTATTTCACTTTTTCTTTCACCGTGTATACGCCTTGAACATTGCGTTTCTAAGTCCATAACCAACCTGAGCCGACTGAGCCGACGCTTGTCTTGGACCCTCCTCTCTTTACTCTATATTCCACTTCTCGAAACCACAGCTGGGCCTTTATTATCACCCGTGAAAGGGTGGAAATGAACACAAATGCAGGCACCGATGAGAAGGTTATGAACCCCCCCGAACGCGGTCAAAATGCCAACCCAGACCCGTCTCCCACCTCAGGGCCCTCGGTGGAGGAGAAACCTCCAGAGCCCACGTATGATACGGGTCTTGCTGCATGGTCTCAAGTGTTCGGCTCGTTCTTTTTATTTTTCAACTCATGGTATGTTTAGGACCGAAGCCATCTCCGCATATTCTTCCACCTCTGCATTGCTCTTGATGAGGCGGTCTAACGGCGTATATATTAGGGGCGTTGTAAATACATGGGCTGTTTTCCAAACATATTACGAGCAAACTCTCCTCTCCGACAAGTCATCATCCTCCGTCGCCTGGATTGGCTCATTGCAGGCTTTCCTACTTATGATGTTTGGGGTTGTCGCAGGGCCGGCATTCGATGCGGGATATTTCCGGGCTCTCCTTGGCTTTGGGACCATCATGCTCCCTTTTGGTTTGATGATGACAAGTATTTCCTCACAGTATTGGCATTTTATGCTCGCCCAGGGAATATGTATTGGCGTGGCGTGTGGTTGTTTATTCGTTCCGTCCATCGCCATTCTACCCCAGTACTTCCAGAAACGAAGAGGCCTTGCAAATGGGATTGCGGCGACAGGAAGCAGTATCGGCGGTGTCATCTATCCCATCATGTTCAACCAGCTGCTGAAAAGAGTCGGTTTCCCTTGGGCAACACGCACCATGGGATTTCTCTGCCTAGGGACATGCTTGATCTCCTTTTCGCTCATGCGTATGCGTTTCCCCCCGAGGGAAAAGCGTAAGCTTATCCAGCTTTCTGCGTTCAGGGAACCCACATTTGTGATTTTCGCTATTGCTATGTTCATGGGCTTCTTAGGATTCTACAACTTTCTCTTCTACATTTCCTCATACGCCATCGACACCGGAATTGTCGACAAAAACCTCGGCTTCTACTTAATCTCAATGCTTAACGCGGGGTCCACTTTCGGGCGTATTGCTCCCAACGTCGTCGCTGACCATACCGGCCCGCTGAATATGCTCGCGCCCGCCGTGACGGTCACTGCTATTCTCTCCTTTGTCTGGATTGGCGTACACAACGTACCCGGGATCATCATCCTCGCAGTCCTCTACGGTACCTTCTCAGGTGGTTTCGTTTCCCTCCCGCCCGTGGTGATGGTGACGTTTACCAAGGACCTGCGTGATCTGGGGACCCGAATGGGTATGATTTTTGCTATCACCTCTATTGGACTGCTTATCGGAACACCCATTGGAGGCGCTATTTTGAACGGCTCTCATACTTATCTAGGAGTACAGTTGTTCACGGGTTGTTGCCTTATTACATCTATGGCCCTCATGTCTGGGTTGAGGTTATCCCGTACAGGGCCTAAGCTACTAGTTCGGGCGTAAAGGTGTTTGTTTCTCAGCACTTTATCTAGGTCTTTCCGACAGACGGCAAGGTATCCGGAAAAGACTTAACCGGGTTACTCGTGTTTTACATGTCAGTGGAGAAACAAATCTGATGCTCCATCGAATATATAATTGATTGAACTATGATTGGCTTTGAAAGGGCAAAATAAAAGGGCTGGTGTTTTGAGAGGATATAAAACTATGCTTACTGGGAGCGATTTCGGGAATTATTTGTTATTATACCATTCTAGCTTGCACGTCGGAATCATATCCTCCGATTTAATATAACAATTACCATAAATCCATAGGCATCAACTTCAGGAGGGCTAAAAATGACAAAGGAAAAACTCCACAACACCAGAATGCTATATCCATAACCACAATCCCCACTCCCGCTACCTATATCAGCGCAAACAGACTAAGATACATCCGACGGGTCAACAGGGAAATTCTCCCCATTTTCTCGTATATGTTGTAAATCCTTGTCCCGACTACAAGGTTTGCGCATATCGAAGGCGTCCTCTCCCGACTCCGAGACTCCCGTCGGATCATCACTGTAGTAATCGACTACGCGGCGGAAAACAGAGTACCTATTGGGGTGGAAAAGGGGCCAATGGTTAGCACCAGACTCAAGATCAATCAATCAAAGATGAGGAATATACATACCCCATTCCGTTGTACATGTCCACGGCTACCTTGTTCCCCGCGCGGACGTACAAATCGACAAACCAAGCATTATTGATATCCGACCCCTGCTCCAGACGCTCAGTGAGACGACGGGCATGGCCAAGTCGGCGCCACGCCGGTGCCACTGTTAGCACGGTGATGTGGCCGTGCCAGGGGGTGTAGTGTTCGGAATGGCGCATGGAGGGGTGTTGCTCTTCGAGCTTGCCCATGACTAGGAAGTCGAAGACAGGGTCAGAAAAGTGATTCATAAAGCATTATAAAGAATACAAAATGGGGGTTTAAAAAAAGAGAATATAATGGGGGGTAAGAATGTCCACGTACTATAACCCACGATCCCCTCCCCCCGGTCCTGGACGGTGCTGAAGAGGGACGGCCATCGCATGAGGTAATTGAGGTAGAAACCCAAGTCATAGTTTTCAGTTAGCGGGTCGAGGTTGGTTAGGTTGAGGGAGAATAAGTCCGTGGGGGACATGCGCCGGATGGAGCTCATGATTGCTCTTTTTTTTTTTTCAAGGTCCTTTTCTTTTGGATGCTGGTGAATTAATGACGCTTCTCTGTCGACGTGGGGAAAATAATCCATTGGGGCTTCGGCGGTCACGGGAAGGAGGGCCGGAAATCAAACTAGACGCAACTCACCAAGTCCCTCTGTCACCTACGCTTCAGGACTATCCTCGTGTCCCGCTCTTTAACGGTGCTTTGTCGGCTGACTCGACTTCTTTCTCCCCTTCTTTCTTTTCTTCATCGTCTCGACCTCCTTCATACATCCTGGTGATGCCGATAATTGATTGTGGCTGCTGACTTCATTCCCCCCCCGCAGCCCCTGCCACCCTTTGTGTTGGCTATCAGAGCGACGCTGCAGCTCCTTGGTCACGGATTAGTTCCTAAATAAAGAAGAAAGGGGAGGAGAAATTAATACAGCAAGGCGCCACCTGGAAAGCGATTGAAATACGGCCAACTCTACCTTCTTTTGACTCGCCATAAACAGCACAAAATCCTCCAATCATGCCCTCCATTCCACCGGCTCCTCTGAGGCTATCTCACCGCCACACTCGGACTCAATCATCCAACATCGATATCGATCCCATGTCGCCCATAGTATACTCTCCAAATGGCTTCTCCCATAGCCCTCCCCAGTCGCCGCGTCTATCTGCTCCCCTTTCTCCCATGACTCCGCGACAGTCCCATGCGCACGGGATGAACGGTTCCACCAGGATGTCGGGCGACTTTAGAGGGGTCGCAGAGGCGGGCGGGGGTTTGGGAAACCTTGCGGACGAGCTGGCGGATGCGTGGGAGGACGAGGATGGCGGGTACGGGTACGCATCCGGACAGGAGACCGCGCAGCAGGTAGATCGCAGCGACGGAGAGGACGGAGAGGCCGGATATCATCATCACATGGGAGGAGACAGGTCCCCTTCCCCTTCGCCGGGATACTCCCCCGAACGTGATTCTTTGCAGCTACCCCGACCCAAACCGCGAAACGGCACACAACGGCACCACCGAAGACATGAGTCGCAGTACGATGGGTCCGACTACGGGAACGACTCGGATTTCGAGGAGGCGTCGGATATATCCCCCGGGTTAGAGACGCAGATGGCGGAGATCGAGAGTCTAGTCCGACGTGGCCTTGAGAACAATGGGAGTGAGAACGACCATGTTATTCAACGCGCGGTGGAAGCTCTCCGGGATCTTGGTGGCCAAAGTGGTATTGAGAATAATGCCATGAGGTATGCGCTGGCTTTTCCCAATGTCGAGTCGAAAACATCAGCAAACTAATTTATATAAACTACAGGCTTATAACCGCTCACTCATCCATTACATCGCATTTGACCCACCAGACACGTACCCTCCAAAATCTCACCCATCCTCTTCTATTCGCCCCCTTCCCTCTTCTCTCCGCAGATACCATTGATGCCCTCATCCCCCTGATCGACGATGGCCTCCTCCCGAGCCTTCCATACCCTTTCCCAGAACAACAACAACGTCACGCCTCACGCCCCAACACCCCCTCTCACTCTGCTGCCTCCAACCCGCTCGCCTCCCTCCAAACTCTCGTCTCCCAAACATCGGACATCACACTCTCCCTCCGCAGCCTCAGCGACACTCTCTATGAATCACGACAGCTCACATCAACGGCGTCACGGCGACTCCGATCCGCCCGTGAACTCGTCGCTGATCTCCGCCGTGAAGAAGAAGCCCGCGAGGAAGGCACGCGATGGATCGAAAAGGGTGACTGGGACCGCCGACTAAGGGACCGAGAGGCCGGTCGGGTCTGCGGCGATGTCGTAAGCGGCTTCGAAGCTGTCTGCGGTGAATGGAGAGAAAGGCTCTTTGGAGCCGCCGGAGCAGAAGTCGTTGCTGCTTAATTTATTTTTCTCTATCTTTCTTTCATGATATCCACATTTCTTTTATGTTATTTTTTTTTTTTTTTTTTTCACGAAACATACAACGGGTCTCTAGAATGGCTTTTTTTCGTTCTCTTTTCCTTTGACGAATAGTTCTCTCTCCTCCCTCCTTTTCCTGACTTTTCCACACAGTATATATAGATTTCTCTTTTCCTCCCTCGAGTTTAAACCTCTTTATGTGATCGCTACGCTCGTCATCATTCTTTCCGACTCTTTCTCTGTATTTTCCTTTCATGTATCGACTGTCAGACTAGATCAGCCATTTTAGCTATCTTTCCCTGGGCCTTTCTTTTTTCTTACACTTGCTTTTTCTTTTCTTTTTACGATGTTCGCAGGTCGAGCTAGAAATCAAAACAATGCATATCCAATCTTGAATCTTCGGGTTCTCTCATTTCTTTTACACCTTGTAAGACAATATCACCCATTACGTAAATATAGAACTTGAACGGCATGATCAGAATGGAAAGAGTGGATAGGCAAGGTATATTTATGAAAACAAACCCAACAAACCTAGGCCAACCACGTTACGTATCGGGTATCGTCGTCGAGATCGGAAAAAAGGTATAGATTGGTGGCACAACTACACAACCCGACAAAAGGCAAAAGAAAATACCAAGCTACTTAAAACCAAAGACTCGTCTTCTGCATTATTCATCCAACTAGAGCGGACATGGGTGGGAAAATTCCGGGGGAGGGGGGCTGCAAGAAAGGCAGAGGAAAACAAGCGAGGCCTTCGTAGAGTTAATAGAACATAATGCATTTAAGAAGAAATAAGGAAAGAAGAAAACCATGAGATTTCGCCCAGAGACTCTAACTATAAAACTTTCTAAAGTCTCCCCGGCTCGTAAGAGAGTAGGACGTTAAAAAATTTGAGGGGGATAAACAATGCGAAAAGAGAGGAATAAAGAGAGATAGAGAGGTTGATAGATGTAAGGAGATGGAAGGAGAGGGTGAATCGTAAACAAAAAAAGAAATCATTCACACATCCTTCCCTTTCTTTTTCCAATGCATTAGGAAACTTTTAGGTCATTTTCTTTTTAATCCTCACAAGATCATCATCAATAAACAGCTATGTTCAATTTACTGGCCTTGTTGCTGCTTCCATTTCGGCACCCATTTCCCGCCGGAGGACGAAGACTTGGACTCCTCGGGCTTCTCGGCGGAGCTAGACAGAGGGGTCTGTGTTCGGGAGGGAGGGTGAGAGGAGCCAGACTCGCGTGATTGGCGGGGAACATAACGCTCCGGGCGCTCCGAGGGGCCGTTTGCCGGAGCAGCTGGGGATGCGCTGGATCCAGAGCGAAGATGGGGGGGCACGTAGCCACCAGTTCTGCGTGCGGGCTGGGCTTCCTCCGTAGGGGCTTCGGAGGGGGCGGAGGGCGGGGGGGCACCGCCTGTGGCCTCCTTGGCAGCTTGACGCTCTCTCCAGCTGGGTCCGCCACTGGTGCGAGGAGCAAGGTTGAGACGGGGAGCTGTGCGTTCGGTAGGGGGCTCCGCGCGAGATGGCTCTGCACGAGATGGCTCGGCACGAGATGGCTCGGCAGCACCGGATTTCTTGGCCAGGCGGCGAGCTTCTGCTTCCTCCTCACGCTGCTTCTGTCTGGCGGCGATTTCATCGAGTTTCCTAAATAGCAGGTTAGTAAATTTGACACCGTGGAAGAAATATTACGGGTGTAATAAGGCTGGGGTACTGACTTTCTCTCCTCCTCGCGCTTGGTCTTCTCCTCAACCAGGACGCGTCGGCGTTCTTCCTCCTTAGCAACCCTCTCTTCCTCCTCACGCTGGGCACGCTCTTCCTCCTCCTTTCTGATGCGCTCCGCGTTCTCACGCTCCTGCCTCTCGCGGCGTCGGCGCTCCTGCACTTCCTTGACACGCTGCTTCTTCTTGGCCTCGAAGTCCCGCTCAGCGGCCTTGCGGCGCCTCTCGAACTCTTCGTGGCGCTTCTCGGAGACATCCTTACGGAAGCTGTTGAACTGAGGTACCAGGCGGCTGAGACGGTGCTTGAGAGCAACAGCCTCCTTGTGCTTAGCCTCAGCCTCTGCGAGAGTCTCTGCCTTCTGGGCTTCGTATATCTCCATGTCATCCTTCTTCTGGGCTTCATAGTCTTCGGGGATATGCTTCAACTCCTCACGACGGAAGGCACGCTCCAGGTGATCGATACGCTTGGCAGTCGTGCGGATGCGGTCGTTGAGCTCGTTCTTCTCCTTCTCGAGCTGAGCAAGCTTCATGGCACGGATACGGTTGGCGTCAAGATCCTCAAGATCGATCTCGCTGATATCAATTCCCTTGACTCCGCCCTTCAGCTCCTCAAGCTGCTTCTTCAGTTCCTGCTGGCGGATACGTTCCTGTTCATCCTTGATGCGCTTTTTCTCGCGCTCGCGGTGCTCATCAGCCAGACGCTGCTTCTCAGCCTCCTGGAGCTGCTGGGTGCGCAGGCGCTTGCGGTTCTCCTCTTCCCGCTGCTTGCGCTGGAGAGCATCTGTGGCGGCCTCCTTCTTCTTCTCAATGATGACACGGCGGCCCAAGGTCTCCTCGTGTTCCTTGGCAGCACCAGCCTCAGCACGCGCAAGAGCGGACTGCTTGGCCTGGAGACGAGCCTCATTGTATGTGGGATCGACATACAAGCACGTGACGTGCAGAGTCTTTGCCAAGCGCGTCAGCTGCAG
This sequence comes from Aspergillus conjunctus, assembly GCA_027569095.1. NCBI lineage: Eukaryota > Fungi > Ascomycota > Eurotiomycetes > Eurotiales > Aspergillaceae > Aspergillus > Aspergillus conjunctus. The sequence continues at coordinate 104,368 of JAPDEL010000036.1, read as the reverse complement.
ACGAGCGATTTCGGCGGGGGTGTTCTGCAAGCGTTGAACGGTACCGACTTCACTCTCGGCGGAGCCAGCAGCGCTTCCAGAGTGCAGAGCCTTGGCGGAGGAGAAGACATCGGTATCGAAAGTGAGGACTCCAGATATGTGATCCACGCGAATGGCAAGGTCGCCCTTCTTGCAGCCGTTCATGATGAACTTCTCGATCATGGACGGGGTGATCTGGAAGGGGTCTGGGAACTGAGCAAGCTCGTACACGAACTTAAGCTCGACAGACTCGTAGACCTGAGAAAGCTGCTGGAAGAGGCGGGTAAGGATGACCTGCTGCAGAGGCACAACGTACTTCTCCATCTCAGGATCGGCACCAATCTGCTTGAGGATAGGAGTGATCTTCTTGCAGATGGAAAGAGGGTGGAAGTCGACCTCCAGGATGTTGTAGAGGTCACGGATCTCGGGGCGTGCACGCTTGAGAAGGCCCTTGTTGAGAGCATCCTTGAAAAGAACGGCACGGGTGGGGGCCTGGGCCATTCCCAACAGGTTCGTGAGGCGGGTGTTCTTGTTCTTGCGGACCTCGTCCACATCAACAAGAGCTCCCCGGGAGCGGGAGGTGCTAATGACAGGGATGGAGAGAGCAGAAAGGAGAACAAAGGAAGCGGCCTTGGTCATATCGGCCTCAGAAACCGAGGGATGCTCCTTCTTGGTGCCCTGATTGGCAGCCAGGGTGACAGCAGACTGGCGGAGGAGGTTGTAGTAACGGCTCCAGGCAGCAGCGTGGAAGAGGTAGTTTTCGCTAACCAGGAAAATACGAGCCAGCTTCTCGTAGTAGTTGGCCATCATCACGTTCTTCGCGGGGCGCTTGCTGAGGCTCAGCAGAGTGTGGATATCTTCGATGCTGCGGAAGGCCTCTTGCCAAAGTTCCAACTCAACAGCGACGTTCAGCTGCTGGAAGCGGGTATCAAGATGACGCTGCAGGGTATCCGGATCGCTCAGGTTGATAGCGTGCATCTGAGCTGAGTACTTGGCGGCATTCTGAACATGGTTTCGGAGGAGCTCGCAGAGCCTGCGAAACTCCGTCTTGCGTGTGTACTTCAAACAGAACTGGAAGGCCTGCAGGGCGGTCGTCTGGTACATGACCTCCAGGCGAGCGTTGTTCTTCAGGATTTCCAGAACCGTGCGGTAGGTCTCCCAGAGGAACTTGAGCCAAGGGGTGACGACGGCACGATCGGTTCGATCCCGCGACTGTTCACCGGAGACTGTGGCGAGAAGGATGGTTTCGGGGGTCTCGATGGCTTCCAGATCATCGACGTTCGACGAAGGGGCGGCGGATTCCAGGGAAGATTGAATCTCATCGGCCTTGGCTTGAGCTTCCGTCACTTTCTTCTCCGCGAGTTCGATGAACTTCTTGAGCACGATCTAGATTTTAAAAAAAAAAAAAAAGAGATCCATCAGAAACTATCCTTTCCCCAAGATTGTCCATTGTGATCGTGTCCACCTACCTCGATAGTTCCCACATTGGTATTCTGGGCGATATTCTTGTACTGATAAAGGCCATCCTTGGCGGCCTTTCCCTTACGGAGATCGACACAGAGCTCAACGAAGAGGAGCATCACCGGCTCGAGAGAGGCGATGGGGCTGCTGCGCGTCCGCTTCGAGGTGGCATGTTCGTGGAGGACGTTGAGGGCGGCCGGAGCCTGACCCACGGCGATAAGTTCCTGAGCCCGCTAGAGGCAAAAATTCGCGTTAGAGTTGACTCTATCAATATTTCATCTAGCCCAACCCCAAATATAATAACACCAGCGTACCTTCAGGACATTCTCGGGCTTGATATGCGGTGGAGGCGGCATGGTGGGCGATGGACCGTTCGGGGTAAGCGATTACAGTCGGATAGGGCAAAATCGGCACACAGGCTCGTTGTGGTCAAAGGGATCTTGGTGGAGGAAAAGGCAGTCAAACTGCGCAACGACTGACGGGCCGCAAAGGTCGACAGCCAAAAGTCCCTATTCGAAATGACGCTGCCACGCGACGGGACGGCGAGGTCAGTTGGAGGGGAGGCGTCAGTCGTCGTTGTGCGAGAGCCACGAAAAAAATAAAACGAGTTCCCAAGTGTTCCCACTTTGGGTTAAGCGATGGGTAGTCACGTGGTTAATCCTCCTCCGTTTCCCAACACCTGCGATGCTCGAGCCATCCGGTGCTCTGTCACCACAATTGATAATTATTGTCCGCTCTTCGACATCAATTATTGTGGAGTTCGCCCGGAGAATCCGTTAATGTCATTTATTGATCCTGCTGAGATGGGTAACTCTGCAGGCTCGAGATACTGACTCAAAAGCACCCAAGCCGAGATCTACCAATCCTCTATCTCGATCTATCTTCCTCATCTCGCCCAATCACCCCATTCCCGCTCAGTGACGACTTATGAGTCAGTTTTCAGCCAGCGATCTATCAACTGCATGGAGACCTCACACAAGGCCTTTATACATCCAGCTCGCTCCTAGCCGCCAAAAGCAACGGAAGCCCGTCTGGCTGATTTTCAGTCACGTGAATGTCCGTAAAGATTAATACCGAGTACTGGCTGGTTTTGGTATGGTAAAGTTGAGTGGGTCCGGGCGAAGCAGCTCTCTCAAGCAACACAACCCACCAGGCAAGACAGGCCTCAGCATCGTCCCCTAAGATTACCTCGTCGACTATCGAGTTGCTTACCAGTAATCACTTGAATGGCATTCGATAGCCTGCCTAGCGAGGGTTCTAAAGCCTCCCAGAACTTGCAAAGAAGTAGTCCAGAAGGAGCCGATCTGGCAGAAAGAAGAAAAGACCCTACAACGACCCGACTTCCGGGCAAAACATGATTGACCGTTGGGTCAGGATTGCGTCTGCTTAGCTCCAAAGCCTGAGCCGGTGATTCGGAATTGATTGATTCCCCATTATTCTTCCTTTCAGGGGAACGAAACTAGTCAAACATGGCCTTGGGCTAAGGGACTTTAATTAAATTCCCCCCTCCAATTCTCCCCATTTTCCCTCCATAATTGGCCTTTTCATTTGACGGCGTGAATGAGCTGGTTTCCAGGCCCCTCTTCGGTATTTTTCTCGCTCCCAGAACAGCCAACACCAAACTGATGCAATTGTGCAGAGTGAGGACTCCGTATTATTATCTGAAGATAGACTGCGTAGACAAAGTTTATCCCAATTCTTCGAGTGTAATTATTTGAAATAATCTTTCGATATATTACCTATTACACGGCTTTACCTCGTGGTTACCTCCCCCAAGTAGACAACCTCTTTAATCTGCCTCGTCCTCTCTTTCTCCCTCCCAGTCTCCTCCTGTCGCTGCTGCTGCGCTGCTGTTGTTGCTCCTGTCCTGCCTCTTGTCACTCTCTTTCTCTCAACTCAGCTTCATCGCGGTTTTTTTTACTTTTTCTTCTGTTCTTCGTTTCTGACCTGGACTTCTTGTCTCCTTGTCCTCTATTCATCCTTGTTCTCTCCCTCTTTTCATTTATCCATTCACTCTCTCCTGGACGCTAATTCCACCCCGACCCCCGGCACACACACACCACTACGACTCACCCTCACTCTGTCGCTCTCTCTCTCTCTCTCTTTTCTCCCCTCCCTTTTTCCCGGTGTCGCGCCCGCCTTCCGACCAAGTCCCCTTACTGCCGGACCAACGCGCGAAATCCCGTAGGGGAAAACCTTCAGCACGAACTGAACGACCTGGCCCCGTCCACACCACACAATCGACCCCCTTCCCGTGGTCGCATATAGTTAATTCACGCACTTACGTTTCCGACCACCACCACCACACCACCGCCCTCTCCACATCACTCCACCCCAACGCTTCCAGAAACCAAAAATAAAAAATGCCTGCCTACGAGCTTCGATCCGGGGGGGATGTTAAGAACAAGAAGCAGAGTGTCGCTGATCTCAAGTATCGCCGGTTGACAGAGCTCAATGCTCGTTTAAAGGAGGACCTCGATCGCCCTCGGGTCAAGGTGTCGGAAGCTGCTATGTCGTAAGTTTCCACCAACCCTTTTTCCTCCCTCGAGAATTCATCATTCCCAATATCGCAAAGTGCCCCTCTAATTGCTTCGTCTCGATAGATTAATCAATTACTGCAACAACACTCGTGATTTCATGGTACCATCTGTATGGGGACAGGTATGCGACCCCCAGATCCCTCCCCTAAACGCACGGACGAAGCGGGAGCAAAGCGGAAGGCGAGAGGAAACAATCACTAACAACAGCTTCAGGTCGAGAGGCGCGAAGACCCTTACGCTCCTCAACAACAGGGAGGTTGCTGTACTGTCATGTAATGGACTCATGACCCGACAACCCCTCCTTTCGCGCGCTTCTATAACTCTATCGCCATGACCTTTCACCTTCCTATCACCTAATTACGTTCCTCTCTCGTACCTTAATCGAACCCATTTGGAATGCGCATCGCCTCCCTTGTTCTCGCGGCTGCTTTTATCGTCCTCCAACCGCGAAGAGAGACTATTCGGGCAACTGCATCGCTTAGTGCTTGTGAGGCTCAATGGGCCAACCGAAGGAGCGCGCACTGGACTTGCACGTACTTCGGAAACGCTGAGAAGTGGAGATGTCTGTCGCATTCATCGAATTGGATTTGCTGTTGATGAACCTTTTTTCCCCCAATCTCGATGGACTTTGAGGATTGCCGACTTTCTTCTGATTTTTTTCTCTATTTTTTTTTTCAACCTCATTTCCTTCTTTGTCGAAAATTTCTCCTTTTCTTCTTTTTTTTTCTTTTTCCTGACTCGTTTCCTTTTCACCCGGTCCTAGCTTCATTTCTGCTTGCCTGTGACCTTGATTCCACTATATTTCCTTTGTTCAACGCGGTATGGATGGGTTCTACGGGCTCCAAAACAAACCTTATAACAAAAACTGCAGGGACGGTGTGGTGTCGATTCCAGCGTCCTGATTATGTTGCGACCCTTTTCTTGTAAATTAGATTCACCGGATCTTGATAATAGCTCCTGGCTATAGGGAATCATTTAATACTATACTCCTGCAGGTATTTTAACCGTACGTCGCATGACTGTCATTCAGATGTCTCGTATATACTGGATAATGCCTCGATCAACATTCTCTGATCTGAAAATGGTCTCCACTCTCAATATAACCAGCTGTACGGAGCAAATTCGACCACAATGCACTTCTCTTGCATTGGGTAAATGATATATTATAGAATCCAAAGAACTATATATACCACCACCGCACATCATTCACAACCGACCCCATGATGTCCCAGATCATCCAAAACCAATAAAGTTACCATATCTGTAATATGACAGGCGGCGGGGAAAATCAAATATCGAAACGGTGTGATATGTCTTGTTCACAAAGTACTTCTGCTAGCTCCTCATTAACTGCAGTCCCCCCACCCACGCTGACATCATCCACAACACCAAGCACTCACTCAAATCATCAATTAATTATAAGTAATTAATCCCTCCACCAACGAATTCATTTCTTGTTTTTTTTTCTTTTGACAATCAGTTACATCCCTACCTGAAGGACAAAAGTACAGTATACCTGTCTACTATTCTTCCGCTCTCCAAGCCAAAAGGGGTGTGAAAAGGGCAAAGAAAAAACCAGTTAGAAATGACAGACCCAATCCACCTCCCCCGAATCACAATTAAGTACTGCACACAATGTAAATGGATGCTCAGGGCTGCATATGTGCGTTCCTCCAATATCCCTCCCCCTTTCTTTCCCTTCCCTGCTGCTTCTAGGGACTCGTATACCCTCAATACCGGTACCAGATACGAGTCCCAAGTACACCCCCCGCCATCGACTACCATCCTTCAAGGGCCCCAAACCAAACCTACGCCCAACTCACTAGAAGTCTCGAATAGATAAGAGTCTAGAACTAATCTATCTATATCTCTGGGATAGTTCGCCCAAGAGCTCCTCTCTACATTCGGTACAGATATCGGTGAAGTCGCCTTGATCCCTTGTACAGGGGGGGTATTCACTGTGACAATATATCACTCCACTTCACCAAAGGGAGATACAGATACAGACCCGGATTCTGAGAAGAAGAAGAAGGAGGAAGAGGAGGAAACGAGGGGACAGATTCTCTGGGATAGGAAGAGGGATGGAGGGTTTCCTGGTATGCATTTTCTTATAACTTTCGTTCTTTCTTATTTATCTGTCTTGTCCCCTTTCTATTGAACTTGGGACGGAACGGCTAAGTGTCTATAGAGGTTAAAATGCTTAAATCTCTTGTGCGGAATATTATCGATCCGGGGAGGGATTTAGGACATACGGATCGGGCTCTGAAGGGGAAGGGGGAGAGTGCTGCAACTGCTGCAACTGCTACTACTGCTACTACAATAGAGAACAGCAACGCTGGTAATGAGGGAACTGGAAAGAAGGAAGAATGTGAGGATTGTAAGTGAGCAATAAACTGTCACGGACAGCCTCCTGTAAATAGTTTTTGTCTTATATACCCAGCAAAACTAGAGTCAAATAGAATATCACTTCAATTGTCGTTATGTTTCACACGCATGCCGATATAAAACAATATAACTGAGTATATAGTAAATGCAACAATGGCCCCATGTTTCGAAATGAAGTAAGAAGAAGGGAAAAAAAAGGTACCAGTCCGGCCTGTTCAGAGCCGATATCAACCCTCAAAACGCCAAACCACGCGCCCCGACTCTAAAGTATCCCCAGTCCCGAAGCCTGCCCCCTATAAAATGTGGTAAAAATGAATAGGTAAATGCGAAGAGAAAAGATACTAAACTCAACAAAAGCCTCTCCTAACGTCTGGTATGCACCAACGCCATCCTGCCGGTGAGAACATCACGGCACGCTTTTTCCATTGCAAATTCTAGCCAGACATCGATCCATTGAGAGCAACACCGCCTTAAAGGGCCATCGAATCTCTTCAAGAGACGACCATGAGGGTTGGAACTTGTCGAATGGGAGCGGTTCAAAAAAGAAAAATTCCATCTTGCCAGTTCCCCTGTCAGCAAACAGATGGCGTTTTTCGAGAGTTGCACTCTCCGTCTATTGATTGAGTGGTCGTGAAAATCATACAATCCATCGTAATTCCGAGTTCGTCAGTGAATGGCACCATTCATGAGTAGTCCATTCGCCAGTGCTCCTTTTTTTGATTTCACATTAAATCCCAACATCCACAAACACCTTGGAAGCAAAATAAATGAGATCGCCAAAATAAAGAAGATGAAATAGTTCCGACAGTGAAAAAGAAGATAGGGCACAGATTTAGGAAGTGCTCCTTCAGATTTCACCACTCACTTCCTGATGGTTAGGATGATGGGACTTGCGTTTCCAAAATGCTAGGCGGAGCCGACTTCTGCGCTTCGGGAGTTTGCGTGGGCCTTGTTCAGAGCCCAAATGATCATCCCAATGGGCTGGTGGCCCATCCTTCTTCGTGCTGCTCGTGGTAGTTGCGGACTGATCAGAGCTGGCGGTTCCGTTCCGTGCCGTGGACGGCACATAGTTCTTGCTTGCATCATCCACGTAAGGGTGGGATGTATGGGTAGCAGCGGAATGAAGGGTGTTCTCTGACTCTCTCTGCGCAATGGGGTATTGCTTCGGCGAGCCTGGGCGAAGGTTGTGGTCCCATTCTGCATAATCGCTCCTGGGGATGTTGTCCCTCGAGTAGGTCTTCTCATCGCTGTCCACAGTAAGAACACTGGTCGCATTCGTCGAAGGAGAGATAGGGGTCATGTTATTGCTGTATGCACTCAAGCTGTGGGTACGTGTGCAGCTATTGCGTTGGGAGTTCGATGGGGCGGACGTGCGCCCAGATGAGGCGGTGTTTGCATGGTGACGACGGTAAGTCTGGGCCCCATTCTGTGAGCCATTTGACCTTTCACCAGCTCCTTCCACCGAGCTGTCACAAGCACTGGAGTGGCCCTGGGCGTCCTCGTTGCTCGCGGAAGACGAATTGGCGAAAATGACAGCTGCCAAAACTGCAGGGTCCCTCGACGAATTCGTGTCATCCATAGCGGGGTGATTTTGGCCATCATCATTCACTTGATGTATACCCAGTCCATTCCTGTTCTGAGGGGCACCAGCAATTGATATCATCGCCAAATCAGGCACAGCACTCGACGACTTCCGAGACGGGATCTCGTCCGAGATGACGGGGCCGCCAGATATATCCATCGATGGTCCGGGAGTATCCGGTGATACAACAGTAGAAATTGCGGTTCCATTGTAATCGCTAGTGACAGACGAGCGAACCGATTTAAAATAATCCCCAGAGTTATTCTGCCAAGGGTCCGGCTCGCCCGAATGTAGCGATGATTTGGCAGAAGAGTTACGGGCGCTACTCGTTATCGGTGGGTGAAGCCCGTGGCCACTGGTAGTGGGGCTGTGAGATCGAGGGGAGACAAGACCATCAACAGCACCATCGACTATTAACCTTTGCTTCTTCTTCTCCATATCTGCGAGATAGTGCCACCTGGAATGGTTGTTGCGGATATTTTCAACGGTGAAGCGCAAGTCAGGAAGGATGTCCGCGATGCCCTCGAAAAGGGGAAGAGCAAATATCGACATGAAGCCCATTTGGCCGGTAGCCAGCTTGTAGACATTTCCAAGCTCGGGCGGGCCGCCGAACAGAGCTGTCTCCATTCCAACCTCCTTTTCCATCACACCCTGGTTGGCAAACTCCTCCTGCAGGATCTTGGTCCACTTCTCTGCCACAGCCCACGGGCGCGCTACATTGCTAATGTCTGCACATTTTATCAACAAGCCGCAGGTGAGTGTTTTGTACATTTCGATATCCTGAGGCTTCCATCCGTCGACGGACTTGTTGTTCTCGTAATACTTCTCCTGCAAAGAACCGAGTCTTTCCATGAATTTCTGGTGGACACCCATATCGGTTGCCAAGATGGAACTAATCAAAAGCTTGCGCAATTGCCTATCTTTAAAAGCTGCAGGCCAATAGCGACGCAGAATCTGTGAGAAGGCAGCACAATGGAAGGCTTCCAAAACCGAGTTATCGTTGTATAATTGGGCCAGGGGTGCGTTGAGTTTAATGAGGAAAAAATTGTTGACACCAGGGTGCCCAACATCGTGGCCAATCGCCGATATTAATAATGTAAGGGAATCGAACGGAGTGATGATAGAGGCGATCGGAGACTTGGACCCAGCTTGTGGACCAATAGATCCGTAGGCAGGCAGCGCGCCAACATGAAGTAAAAAGCAGAAGACGGATTGCAATACGTCGATTGCATGACGGAAGTTATGGTAAAGGACGAATGAGTTGTAAGAAGCCCGGCAAGCAAGTAGGAAAGTTCGTAGCTCACCTACAGGGATTCAATTTCGTCAGCCTTTTTTCGTTTCCTGGGAAGATATCTCATCCACTTACAGTCCGTTAGCCGCCATTCTTCGAGCTCGGGTAGCGTGAATGCATGGCGAATGATTTCATAGGCCACGAAAACCAGCTCGTCATCGGAGAATTCATGAGCGGTGAAGTTCCACTCCCCGATCTGCTGTTTGACCAACTCCTCGCGCTCTGGACTGACTGTGAAATCTCTGTTCCCGGTATTAGCCCATGCTCTCCAGCTCATGGAAATAAATGTAACCTACTCATCATGTAGTTCCTCGACTACATCCTCCGGTTTACAAATGCCTTTCATAAGCTTTGATACCCTACGAAAGAACACATTTGGGTTAGTATTCAAACCAACAGGTCCTACCTGACTCAACAGCAAAAAAGGAGGGTGACTTACATAGCTTCTCTTAGATAGGAATACGGTTGCTCATCATGAACTCCAACCCACGAATGCTTGCGCAGCTTTTTTCTTGTTAAAAAGCGTGATTGTTCTTTCAAGGCCGTTTTGCGGGTCCGATACGCGTGGGCAACCAGACTCTGTATTCTAACTTTGTCCAACGGTGCAGCTAAAACATCGACGGCACCGGCATCCAAGCACCTGGAGATGTATTGAGGTTCGGGGATGTATGGTGCTTGAGACTGGTGATCGGTGGCAGGGTCTCTGAGTGGGGAGCGCAGAATGGCAACCGGTATAATTAGGTTCGGGACCTCTTGAACTTGGATATCCGCAGAGAGTCCTGAAAGCAATCTTAGGTCGGATGAACCCTCACACTGTGATGAAAATGTGAACCCACGACGCAAGGACGCAGGGGAAGACGATTCCGGCCAGGAGCCACGGCTAGTCTTGCGACGGGATAGAGTGCCATCTTCGCAATCAAGGTCAATGTCAAAAAACGCAAAAATCGGTGTGCAGTTGGTTCCGGCGGCTTCAGTCAGGTCTGCTAATTTTGTTGCTAGGGATGCTCCAGCCTGGCAGAGGTATACTGTATTGAAAAAAAAAAAAACCTTCAATCAGCTATGACAAGAGACTCCAAAGGGGGGTAGACAACATACTCTTTCGGCAGACGTCAAAAAGTGTTTCGACATCTGACCGGAGGGAGTCCGGTTCACCATTAAATGATCCATCGTCCGAGCCCTGATGTACCCATCGCTCCGATTCAACACGACTATCGATATAGATTGCAGAGCACTCGATGCGATCCATGCTGTCGGCAGGATTCGAGACACCCATCGCTCGAGGTGTCGCTAATCGAATGCCAGGTCACACCACGGTGGGATATAAGGAAGAGACAGGAGTGAGGCGACAGTCTACCAGGTCTTGATATGCTCTCATAGGTCGGGATCGCAGATAGGTACAGATTCCGGAGGAGGGATCCGAAGCGAAACGAGTGGCAGGCGAAATTATGCACAATGTGATGGATATCCGTTGGATGTGTGTCGTGACGGAAGAAAAGAAAGACTTGCAAAAGACTTGCAAAAGGGAGCGAAGATGGAATTCCGGTCTAATTTCAAGTTGCTGGACTGAGTCAGTAACGATCGATTGCTTGAGCCTTGGATGTACAATGTATGCAGGCGGCGCAAGAAAACTGGTAGGGAGGCGACAGTGGAGGGACACAGCGGCCAGGAAGAAACGGCAATTAAGCCGCAGTCGAAGTAGGGGCGAGCGCTCAAACAATGAGTTTGTTCACCTGCAGTTAACCACCAGGAGATCAGGTCGATTATCCTTCATGCAGGCAGGAGAGTGCCGACGCAAAAGTCCTTTTCTCTGAGACAATCCAGTTTCTTTGTACCGCCCGCCGGACCCCAAGAGAGAATTGGCCGGGAAGCGCGATGCACAAGTGGGATGGAGGCAGTTTCACTCACTTATTTAATGTAGGTCGAGGATAGATGAGGGAGTGAATTTCAAGAAAAATAATTTACGCGGCGAGAGAGAGGCGCTGAGGAAAATCAATTGCTGGCGTTGCCGGCGTGAGAGTCTCCCACGGGGCGAGATGCGCCCGACAAGTAACCCACCCAGGGAACCAGAGTCGCAACACAACCACGCTGGGCGAGAACGAGTAAAGACAACAAAATTTTGCAGTCGAGAGGCGGGGAAATCCTAGGGTGTCATGGTGGGCCAGCGATAGGGCCAGACGGAGAAAAAAAAATATGACAGGATATTTCAGAGACAAAAAGAGTTGAAGGTGGAGAGGATGAAGATCGATCGGGAGAAAAGGGAGGCCAAGTCGCACGGGTGGATAATCCGGGCAGGCCAGGAGTTCTTTTTCAGCGCAAGTACGGATAGGAAAGTAAAATCAAAGTCAAGTTTGAGAGATCGGTAGAAGCGATGCGGGAAATGAAAATGAAGTTGATGGGGGGAAGAGAAAAAAGGGAAGAAGAGAAGAGAGGAGAAGAGAAGGGGGAGCTGGGGAGGGGGCACGAGAGGAGAGAGATATGATGCTAGGATAGTAATAGGAAAGGAAATAAGTTTGTCGTCGTCGAAGGGGGGTGGAAAGTGACAAGAAAAAAAAAAGAGGAGGGGAAATGTTCTTTGCACCACCCACAGTCGAATACAATCCAAAGAACCAGAAGAAGAAGGATAAGAGGGAAGGACAAGAATCCCTAAATTTGATCCATGAACGAACTCTCCACACCTCATGGAAAGGATGAACTAGTGAGGAGGCTTTTAGCTTTGAGGTTTCTTCTCTGCCCCCTTCGTCGTGTTCTTCGTCTTCTTCCAGTCTTCCAGAAGGTCGCGGCACGGCAGGTGGGCGTCGTCAGAGACTCGGCGATGGGGCCGAGCGGATGTTCTTTTGCTAGTGGTTGACTTTAGTATTATTTAGTACGAGTCCGGTAACACTGTCCTTTCAGTGGGAGAATCGGTCAATCGCTGGCCTGGACATGGCCGTGTTCCAGGTTGGACACTCTTACAGAGTCCTATAATCTCAGATACCTAATAATATGTATCCAGGCAGATAATAATAAGCTATCAGGATTATTGTTATTCGAGCCTTTCAAGTTTCTGCCTTCTTAGTTGGCTCTGACGTTGCGCTGTCCCGCGTTCTGTATGGCTGGCGCCGGGATCCTAGTGGGTATGTTACAGGCATGCTTCCATCCCACCTGTGTAAAATAAATTAAAAATACTGCAACACTATTATTCAAGGGCAGGTTAACTTAATCTTGCTAGTCTCGCCAACATACTCTCACCTAGAATATTCTAAAACGGGGTTATTCGAATATTATTAATTTCCCAAAATCCTCCTCCATATCTACGCACTGCCATGCTTAGAGATACAGGAAAGAGTTACTTCACTCCGTCCAAATTCTCGGTGCTAAAATAAATATATTTATAAAAGGAATGTTAGTATTTGTGTTTCCCAGGCTATAGTTTAACAACATATAAATCACAGATTAGTAACAACCGGCGGTCTCGGTTGAAAAATGATGTAACTGTTGACCCAGAAACGAAAAAAAAACTTACATTACGTATCTGGTGGTATACTCAGTAGGAGAGCTCATATTCAAGCTCCTACTTCTTCCAGACAATATCGCAAAGTTCCACCACACGGTGCCGGCCCATATTATAGAGCCTCTCATGAGAGAGGACAGTGAAGGCACAGAAATCGACTCTAGTTGAGGGTGATACCAGTACTTACCTAGTCAAGACAAGTGGAATCTCGGAGGAGGATGTGGCTGGCTAAACGTTTCCTTTTACCGTGCCATGTTGATGGTACCGCCGAGGGACCGAAGAGAGGTGACTACAAGTAGGAAACTGTCCCAAGTCCATCTGGCGAGTCAGGCAAGGGTAGTATAGTAGGGCTTGCGAAGGGATTTATTGCTAATTGAAATCCGGCGCATGAAGTCAGGAGGGGAAAGGAAGTTTGTTAATCCATGGGAGTCTTTGATCGCGACCAGAAGGCTGAGACAAGATTCGAGGAAGCTTCGGGACTTGGAAAGAGATAAAAAGTCTGGGACGTTCAGTCGATGTCAAGGCCGTCAGTAATGCAGTCCTTGCGTGACCGTTACCAGCTGTATAATATAATAATGGATTATTATATTGCAGAATGATGATCCACGGGCGAATCTGTGGTTGTGCACGGAGTAGTGGAGTGGGAGGAGCACTTCTGATTTGATTTTCGAGTCGAAAATGTTCAAACAACTAAGGTTAATCCCTAGATTCCCTACACATATACCCCCGAATCCTGAGTATAGATCTCGAAACGTACGTAATTCTGCGCTCATAAACATTAATAATACTACATAAATACCGAGGTTCCATTATGAAGGTAAAGAATAATCAGACTAGCCCAGGATAGGCCGGCCAGGGTCCTTTCAAATCCTTACTATGAAGTTCCAGTTCCAGTTCCAGTTCCAGTTCCAGTTCCTTAATTATTCTCCAGCCATGTGCGATCATCAATAAAATCCTTTCCAACGATGATCCTGTCTTGAATTTCCGATTAATCCTAATCTCGACCTTAGCGCCAATAGATATATACACAGTACAAAGTTGTCTAAAAGAAGTGCACTCCGCTGATCAACGTCGATCGTAAATCATCCCACTCCAGGAATCAGAATAAAACAAGCACGTTAAAAACGCATCATCTCCTCCAGAGAAGGCAATGCAGATTAATTCTAAATACTAAATAATAATCACTAGTACATGATGCGATAAGCACTTGTGGCTCCCTGTACCAACCAGAATCAGTCCAAATGCTTTAGCTTCGTCCGTACTGTGCGCTAGCTGCGCTCTGCGGCTCTGGCTCACAGCGAATCACTGGCGAACAGAATAACCTTGAGTTAGTTCGAGGAATACTGGGAGGTAAGCAGTCTTTATGCCGCAGAGACAACACATATGCCTTCTGAAACCCAAAGGATTCCTGAACTTCCATCTCCATGTGTCTCAAGTGTCACGACTCCTGGAAAGCTTGACTTTGGTCTTGGTAGATTAGGTAGCTCTTTGTCAGTCGGCTGATACTACAAAGTACGGAGAAAAACAACGAATACAGATCATAATTAATATGTGAATGCATTCCTGTCAATGTCCCCCGATCATCCAACCCACTCGGTCGTATGGCACATGCTGTCGTTAAGAGTAATGTTTATGGAAATTCCAACACTGTATGCACGGCTTCTCTCATCGTAGGAAAATGTTAAAAATAGAAAAAGAAAAAGAAAAGAAAAACAAATAGATATAAAAAAGAAAGATAAATAAAAAAGAAGAAAATGCCATCAGCCGGTGTGGATGACAATTCTAAAATCACGCTGATGACAATATCCCAAACCCCACTTTTACCATGCCAAAAAAGGTAATGAAAAAAGAAACCCCAAGGAAAAGAAAGAAAGGAAGAAAAAGAGTAGAAACTATCATACATATCCTGAGTATTCTATAAGCAGTAGAATTTTCTGGTTTGTGTACTCCCTCCTCAAGAGAGCAGATTCTTCAAGGATGGACTTGCACTTGCTCCGGATCCGCCATTCGTCGCGTTCGTGCTTGATTGTCGGGCACCATTTATCGGTCCCGGGGCACTATCATCCATCTTGCCGGTGGGAGACCGTCCCCGGGGATCCATGTGGGCCTGGGATACAGGAGAAGACTGTGTTGGCGCGCCGAGAACGCGATCAACCGAGTAAACACGTGGCGGTGGTCCACCATTCAGCGCCGCGAGTGAATGCTGAGGCGAGTGTCGAACCATTGTCGCCTGTACATCCGGGGGAGATGCCGATGGGGCGTACGGCCGGGGTCCAGGTGCCTGAGGGGGCCGCGGCGAGGGTATAGAGACCGGCCCATAAGGACTTTGGTGGGCTGTATATGGTTGGGGAGGCGGAGGATGCGTTCCAGAAGGAAAATGTGATGGAGGGGCAGGAGCATGGTGTGGAGGAGGTTGGTAACCGTTCATATGGCGCTGTGGCGGTGGGGGAGGAGGGCCAGCGCGGTATCCAGGAACTGGGATACCATTACGGAGTTTATTATTATCTCCATAATCAGCAGGTCGCTGTTCATAGCCTGGGTACCACTCGGGACTATTGTGAGTAGGCGGTCCGACGGGTCTGGGGAGCACACTCTGCTGGGGTGGGTGGCTATGCGGCGGACCATACGAATGGCTAGGGTATTCGGTAAGTCGAGGTGCAGGTAACACTGGCCGCTGGCTTGAATATGGCGACGGCCGGGGTTCTGGGGACGGCTGGGTAGCCGGTTGTTTGAGGTGGCATTTATGGCACTCATAGGATACTTGTGGCCCGTCCACCGTGCCTCCCATGCGGTCAGATGGGCTATAATCACCGTTGAGCTTGGGAGGAGAGTGTTGCGGGTTGCGATGGATATACGGCGGGCTCGCAGAAGCAGCATTGGGGTATCTGGTTCCACTAGGTTCGTTCAGTCCCACTCCGTTCAACAAGGGTGTCCTGTGGTCGACAGTCGTGCTTCGACGCGATTTGTCAAGAGGCCACCATCGTGGGCTATACGCGGTCGAACATGTGGCACATTTTCTAGCCACATCAGTGCTCTCTATATGGCGCGAACTATGGCTCTCCGAATCGATCTGCATCTCATCTGCGGGCTCCTCCGATGATGTTTGCGTGGGCTTCTCTTTCACTGGCGTAGGCAAAGAAGCAGTACCATTGGCCGCCGTGGAGGCTCGCCGATTATTGCCCAAAGAACCCACACTCGGTTGCGTATGACTAAAAGACTGCTGAATGTATGCCGCTCTCCGAACAGTTCCAGTCAAGGCGAGGTCAGCTTGCTTGTAAGTCCGAACATATCGTTGGAGTGCGTTGAGGCCCTCCTCATCATCTGTCGGTTCACCCAGCTCATGGATAACAGACGAAATGGTGTGGTGGGGACACCAAATCCCCGCTGTTGCAGCTCCGACCTCCTCGCCAAGTCGTACACTGCTTACAGTGTCCCTCCTAGAGCTCTTGACTGGCGTGATGTCAAACCCAAACTTGTACTCCGCCTGGAATGCACATCCGACATGGAAGTGAGCATTGCATCCGTTGAAGTTGCATAGGACACAGGCACCTTTGTTAGACTTGCAAATCTTGCAAGTCTCACGAAACCTTTCCGCCGAAATCAATCCAAACCCTTCAGCAGGCTCAAGCTCTTCAGCGTTGCCAAACTTGATCTCAGGAGTCCAAACAGCGCAGGTAACATGTATCCAGTTATTTCCAGCAGTGCGCTTCAATGGTTCCCGGGGTCCAATTGGCTTGCCAACGGCTTCTTGTCTCTGCCGATAGAGTTTGATAGCCTCGTTGACCATTTCCTTCTCAAGTCTCTCCTTCTCCCGATCGCGCTCCGTCTTTTTCTTGTGTGTCGACTTTGGAGCTTCCATAAGTTCATGCTCAGTCCAAGTCACTGGACATAAAACACACTCGTAGGAAGTCGATATTACCGGGTTTCTGTCGTTGGAGCACATGTCACACAGCCATTTGACACAATTTCGGGATGGGCTCACTCCATAGCAACTTCGGTGGACAGTCAGGCGACAGTCCCTGCAGGATAGATGCTGGTCACCCATGGGCTCCATCTTGGAACAAATGGCGCAGGGAAGGGTCTTGGCCTTGGGAGGATCTGGGATAATCGGGGCAGGCTCTGAAGCCTTGTCAGTTCTCTTCTTCGTTGCAGGTTCCACAGAGGTGGCAGTAGATGTTGCTGCGCTATCTTTCTCGGTGGTTCGGCTCTTCTTTTTGGCTAACTCTTGCTGCTGCTGAACCTGGGGGCTTGCGTTTACGGGAACGCCGATCGAGGCAGCAGTAGCCGCAGTCGTGCTGTTGATGCTGATCGGCGTCTCGGTAGAAACGAGAAGCTGTGTCAGAAGCTCTTCATCCACGCGGCGACGCCACGATTTATTACCGCTTTGAGCAATCTTCTTTGCGACCTCGTCAACACTTTCCCACTGGATTCCGTATTTCCTCCAGAGCAAAGCACAACGGAGACATAAGGCTACTGTAAGTTGTGGGCCTTTATCCCGTTGCTTTGACGACGACGGTTCACTGGGGACGGTAGTACCGGGCGTGGCTCCAGGAGCGCGTCGCCACTGCCGCGAGCTTCGCGTAGAGCAGAATTTGCATTGGAATCCGCGCTTCTTCTCGACAGCTTTGTCGTTGTCAAAAGCAGAATCATCTTGGTCATCTGCGACATCATCCACAAGTTTCGCGGCGCTGCTTCGTTTGGCTTCCTTCTTGCCCCGTCTCCCTTCGTAGGTACCCCATATTTGCCGACCGCGAGGCGTTTTCTTCCACATGTAGTAGAACCGCACGATCTGATAATGCGGGACAGTCCCAACGAATTTGGTTACATTTCGCAGTTCCGACCCGTGTTTTGCGACTCCTTGCTCAAATGCTTTGACTTCTTCGGGGCGCAAATGGGGCTCTTTGAGATCTTTGTACTTGTTCACCTGCTTCAATTTCGCAAGTGCGGCTTCAACATTGAAACTTTGTGCATAAAGCAACTCGAGGGCCTTATCCAGAAAATTGGTGGAATATTTCTCTACCCCCAAATCAGGGGCTAATTGCTTCGCCCGCTCCATGTACTCATTGATGAACTTCTCCCGGTCAGCCGGGCTAAGCTGCGATCCAGGCGCATCGTCGTCTCCCCTTGATGATGGTATCTGATCGGCGGTAGGCATTTTGAAGAGCGGCTCTGCGGTACGAACGTGTTTTCCACCAAAGGGAACCGGTTCATCTTCCCCTCTACGAACATAACCCGTCGGCTCATCCAGAACCCATTTTGGTCGATTTGCCTTTTCTTGTTTTGCGGTTTCGATCGCTGCAAGGGCTTCCTTTGACAGCCGAGAATCTTTGCGGCCTCCGGAGCCTCTCAGGTACTTCTTTTTGATATCAATCGGCTTGACGTACTCCACCGAATGCCCATACCAGGGATTCACAATCGCCTGGTGTCGGGGCCCCAATCGCGAGCTTGCTCGAGGGTATATACGGTCATCGTAGTCCAAGGCATCTTCCACTCGACAGTGAATACCCAGATACCGATACGGCCACATTCTGGCTTGCGCAACTTGCTCTTTCGTGGCCGGGCGAACCGCTTCTTCTTCCGCAAGAGCCGGGGTACTGCCAGTAGTGCCATTTGTCAGGCCATTCAATTCTTCCTCCTCCTCCTCGACCATTTCTTCGTCTGCCTCGGGCTGTGATTCCCCAAGAATGGGGGTATTACGAGCCTCAAGCTTCCGCTCCTGGGCACGACTGCAAGCTGCACAGGCCCACGCAAATCCTCGGGCCGGCTTCTTCGTCAAAACAGGTCGGACGCAGTACATGTGATAAGTATTGTGGCAAACAGCACAGTCCACAGAGTTGGTGCTAATGAAAGCTGGTTAGAAAAGCAAGATTCTTTGAGTTTGAGCGGTGTTCGTTCATACTTAGCAGCATATAAACTGCAACGTTTGCAGGTCTTGACTTCACTTGTCAACTCCTTCCGTTTGCCAATCTCAACAAGAACAAATTTCCAGCGCTCGTCAAGAACTTTCTTCACATTTGCAGGAACATTGATCACTTTGCGCGTAGGAATCACTTCGTAGTAGCGGTGAATGTATCGGTCAAACATTTTGTCGTACCAGAAACTGTCTCGGGTCTTTCTATATTCCTCGAAATCCTCAATATCCGAGGCATGTCGTATCTGGCACTTTCCACGCATTGATGTAAGCGGGCATGTATCAGAGTGCATAGAAGCAAAGACGAGTCTCGTATCGGCAACCTTGCGCTGTATGTCACGTGGCCTGTAATACCAATTAACCCGTAACGCCTCAATCGGGCCAGACGGCTTATCCTTGGAGGGCAGGAACTCCATAATTCGTGCCAAGTAATAAGGCTCGCCTGGCGGTTCACAAATAAGATAGACGTGGTCTTTATTCATTTATTAGCGTAAATTGTTTGTCCTTCGGGAATCATCCCAGCCATGAAATAGGAATGGACGGGAGACAACCAAGACCAGATGAGGTAAAAAAAAACTCACCATTTATAGCAAACGTAGTACCATCGTCAGCCTTGAGTTTTCCATTTTCCAGGTAAGCACCGCTTTTCTCAAAGCTGACCATATTCGAGTCGCTTTGGCCCTGAGTAGCTCCCGGGGCGGTGGTGAATATTTTTTTGGGCGCACTTCCATTTGCAGAATTGGAGGTCGTGGAGCTTGCGGGCTGTTTTCGTTTTCTTGATGAACTTGACGATGTGGTAGTCTCGTCAGGTTTCGCGGAGAATGACGAGGTGCCCGGAATTGAGTCTTTGGCGGCAGTAGGATAGGTTCCATTTGCCGCTGTTAGACTCTTCCGAGAATTCGATGAACTTGTCTTTTCGCCATCACCCTTTGAGCCGTTGACAAAACTATTGGCAGCACCACTGCTTCGTTTCGCAGATTTTGAAGTGGGTTGATGAATCTCCAAGTCCATATCAATGTCGCGATCCTCAGCATAATTGGGCCTAGGAGCAGCATTTCGGCCTCTTGACCGCGTCCCGTAAGGAGCTGGGGTGGCGGATGTGCTGGGCGGCTCCGTGCCCGCCGTTTCTGACGGGGACGCACTGGCGGCTGTCATAGGCTGCGATTGCGATTCATTTATGTTCGCGGTTTCCAGGGGGGTAGATGAATCTACAGAACCGCCCCGGGATGAGTGGCTGGGGGATGGCATGCGACGGTGGCCTGTCGCCAGTGTGGCACCAGAAGAAGAGTTGGGCCTCACGTGGTGTTGCTGTGACTTTTGGGGCGGTGACCTGTCCGAGGCCATGACCAGCCCTCGGACGCGACAAAATGAAAATAAAACTGGGGATAGAGGGGGGGGGGGGTGCTGCAATGCACCTCAGCACTGTGTCGGCCGACCAAAATACGGTAGGGGTGATCAAGCTACCTCGGACGCGGTGATGCAAGAGTTCAGCAACGGGCCGTGACGGGTAGATGATCCCTCATGAGAAATGAGTTCGCAAGTGGGTGGAGGTCGTGAACGGCATCGGCCGAGTATCAAGGGGAAAATGGAAAAAGGAAAAAAAAAAAAAAAAAAAAGAGAGAGAGAGAAGGAAAGGAAAAAGAATCCCGTAGTGCGGATGCCCACCCAAAGGACCCAGGAAAAAGGGTACTTATTTGTAACTTATTTGTAAAGGGAAAGGATATTGGTTATTCCTGTCTCTCTTTCTCCCTTTTCGTTTTTGGCACCTTGGAGAGGGTTTCTGCGCAAGGGCGTCGGAAGGGTTGACGCCTGGTTAGTGCTCGAGAACACCCAATATCGGGATATCAAGATCGACGACCCTCCGACAACTAGGGCCAAGCTCTTGGTGGCGAAAGTGGCAGAGCAGACAGAAAGCGAAGACGCAAGCGACGTGAAGAAAAAGGAAGGTGAAGGTAGAGAAGGGGCCAAGAAGGAATCAAGGAGGTGGGTAAGTGGAAGAAGAAAAAGAAGGGCGCGACTGAGGTCAGGCTGTTGG
This sequence comes from Aspergillus conjunctus, assembly GCA_027569095.1. Taxonomy (NCBI): domain Eukaryota; kingdom Fungi; phylum Ascomycota; class Eurotiomycetes; order Eurotiales; family Aspergillaceae; genus Aspergillus; species Aspergillus conjunctus. The sequence continues at coordinate 83,655 of JAPDEL010000036.1, read as the reverse complement.
AGAAGTAAAATGAAGGTAGCGGCGGTGGAAGCCAAATCAGACCGTCGGGGCACTCGTGGGGTGAATAATAACGGAATGGAATAGTGGTAAACGGATAAGAATGTCAGTTACCCGCCGCGTCGGGCTAGTCGAAGTACAAGATTTATTCCTGTGTGCGTGTGTCGTCGAGGGAGGTAGTAGTCGTTCCCCTACAACTAAATAATACCGAGACGTGATAGATGCCGGGGGGGGGATTGAGGTGACCCAAAGGGGAGAGGGAATGGATGGGGAGAGAGAAGGTGAAGGTTGGATGGAGGAGCACAGGAAAGGAAACTCAAAAATCCTCGGCCCCAAGCGGAAGAAGTTCGAACGAAGTAGGGGAAACCGCCAACTCGTCTAGTGTAGATAGATAGAGGGAGAGGAAAAGAAAAGGGAAGAGAAAGAAGAAGACCAGAGAAACAGGAAAGCCGTCCAGGATCCCGACCAGTCCACGTCCTCGCCCCTAGTCCCGATGTGTTAATATGACGGATCCTCCATCCACCAAGAACCAAAGAAAAAAGAACGATGACTTACTTCCTCCTTTCCCTGTACTCGATATGCTTTGAAATTTTGGGTTCGGTGTCCCAGCTCTAGGCTCCCCATCCGCCGTTGCGGGCCTTGATTTTATCTCGCGCGCCCCTCCTTTTTTGACAAGAATGGTTTTCAAGGCAGAGAGTTATATAGTGTCTGCAGTCTGCAATCTATGTAGTGTGTGCACATGTTCCCCTTGCTCTTCGGGGCGGCGTGGTGATGACCCGTCGGGCGATCTACGTATTTACTGGGTTTTGGTGGGAAATAAAAATAATTGATAGAACCAGGGCGGGACTTGGGTCAGTTTGGAAGGGATTGTGTGGGCCGAGCCACCCGATGCAAAGAATGGTGATGATATCGGGGGGGCTCATGGGAGGATTATGCATCAACGGAAGAACGGGAGAAGGGGGGGAGGACGGGAATAGAAATCGGGGGGTGGTAGATTAATGGGTAAAAGAAAAAAGAAGAGAATGGAAAGAGATCAAGAGGCAAGGGAAGGTAGTCGAGAGAACGAGAGTCAGAGCCACGCCTATCCATTCGTTTGATTCCAATTATTGTTGATTATTTTGATTTTCCGGCTGGAAGAGAGGGAGGCCAATTCAACCAAGAAAATAAACTAACTGTGTATGGCTGGATACACAGTCTGTGGCAGGAATGTTGTCACGTAGGGCAGCGCCTGCGCGTTGGATCTCAATTCTCAAACGCCAAGTCCGTCAATTGGATAAATGTATGAGCGCTAAGGGTTGTGAGGACGGGAGAGGCCCAGCTCCACGAGGGCAGCCTAGCTTGGATAGTGGGATGAATGCATTTGCCTTGACACTCAAAAATAATTTGGAAATAACATTAATTATCTTCAATTTATCCTTCAAGGATGGTTATCTGAGAATTACTTCGGGGAGGTACCGCCCAGTCGGACCTCCTCCAGGTCAATAACTCAGTGATACCGGGCCGTTACAGGAGATTTTTCATTTTTGGGGGGAAATACATCAACGCCTGGTTGGTATATTTGCGGCAACCATATATTCCAAAACACCCAACTCCAGATGGCGAAATATTTTGGGGTGAGGTGTTCAGCACTGCAAAGTTCAGATATCACCAGAGGGGCGGAGACAAAAAAAAAAGGAATAAAGTCACGAACTGTACAATGGAGCCATGGTTGACCGAGGATAGGAATCCCAAGGTCCACCAGCCGTGACGAAAATTATAAAACTCTCTACAGTGGTGAGAATGAGAATATTTTCTTATATGAGGGGCCTTATTATTCTTGTCACTATTATTATTATCATTGACGAAGTGGTGGTGCACCTATAAGAGCTGGTAGCGTGAATGAGGACTGGAATGGTAGCCTTTTTATTAATACAAGAGTACTCGGTGGTAGGGTTTTTGGTTCAAGAAAAAAAAAGTTAATCAGAATCATCCAAGGAGGGGGGAGAGAAGACTAGTATAAGACAAAAGACAAAAAGGAGCATAGGTGGAAATAACTCCAGGGCACATCTTAGTCTTGGGTACGCCGAAACTACTCAAGAGTGATAGGCCTTGACTAACTAGTGGTGATTAGCAGCTACACAGCAGATCCTTAAGATATATGGGGGCTAGTGAAACGACTCTGTTGGTCGTTTCACTCTCCGCGAGGGTTTCCGAGTAGATCTAATACAACGGATACAAAAGACAACATACAATATGAATGAGAAAAGCCCAGCCATATAATATTACCAGGGGATGGAGTTACTGCCCGTTGGATAAATAATAGTAAGAGCGACCTGCACGAATAATGGTCGCATGGTTGAGATCATGATAACACAATAATAAGAATAATCGTAATAATAATCCATGACCCCCAAGTCAAAGCCAAAAAAAAAACCCTTCAAAGACTAGCGTTATTAAATTCCAGGGTCACTAGTACATTTATAGCGAGGTCTCCCCGCGAGGGCGAACCTTTTTGGAAGTAAGAGTCTTGGCTACTACCATTAGACCGTGCTGCTGATGGGCTCAGGTTCACCCAGGCAAGCAAAGAATAAGAATAGTTACGAGTGGATTCCATCATACCCTATTCCCCATCTCAATGACCCGAAGGCGTCAATTTTCCGTTTGATCGGGGGTAGCATCATCCCGATACCTGCGTTGTGCATCCCAGTGTGAGCGACTTACGTCGCACCCTGGTACCTCACTCCGAGGATCATACAGCCCTTGACTCGGGCCAATTATAGTCCTTGGTGGCATGAAAAAAATACCTCCCCAACAGATGATTTGTTGCCGGAGAGTGGTTCGGCCATAACTCTTGTGTTGCCACATTATTACAACAGACTTAAGGGAAATGGCATTCACTTTAGTGGCCCAGCGATTATTTTTCCGCGCCATCTTAATTCAAAATGCCCACCTCTCGGCTATGGATCGAATTGGAATAAGTCCCCTCTCATACCAACGACATCATGCGAGGCCCAGCCTCTTTTCCGAACGGTTCATGAAATTCACTGTCTCAGCTTTCCAACTCCTAGCCCCTTTCCCTTCAGACGATTAGCCATCATGAGGATGTTGCTATTGTCGGGGCTTTAAGCAGCAATAGAGTTAAAAACAATATTTTGCGAAAATAGCCTCTTACTGTATTAAATCGAAGAGGTCGACGTGGCCAGAAACGCCAATATTCAGTTAGACCTGCCAGTAGCTTCATCATATGACAAAAGACACCCAGATCCAGATCACGTTCTCGCTCCTTACTGGGGCTGGTAGGTAGGTAGAATTCCCAGCCCGAAGACGGACCGGGTGTTCTCAGTATATATATTCTATATACCTAGGTAGTATTATTGCCATCAGACGGATGTTGCGCCCCTATCTAACCAATACTGTAAGAGCCCATGTTCAGGATTCACTCCCATTTTTGAACCACTTTTGGGTTTATTAGCACTGAAAACACCAATAAAAAATGGAGAATGTATGGGGTAGTTATGGCAGAACGATCGACTTACCAGGTAGGAGCCGAGGAGAGTGGCCACTTGAAGTGGAGCAGAGGCCTTTTTTTTTTCTTTTTTTTTTTCCTCTTCCCGCTCACTCAAATGGTCAGCCCCAGTCATGATCACGATGGTCTTCACCGAGACATCTGGGAACCCTTAAGGCTCTCCGGGCTTGTTTGGCATATCATCTGTGCCCAATGTGCCTTGTCGATATGCCATCGGTTTCGCCCATGTATAATCCACTCATACCGCAGGACACTGGATGTTCAGATGTGAGGGGATCAAGTACAGCTGAGGCAACCCAAGCACACCTCTAGTAGCTGTCAGGTGACCACAGTCAGGCGCCATCCGCGAGGCTGGAGTTTTAATTTCAATTTAAGAAAGCCAATTGGTCGATTATCATGTAACATCCACGATCAAGAGGAACGAGACTTGGGGATAGATGATACAAGTAGGAGCAAAACCAGTAAGCCTCAGAACAGGACCAAGACGCAGTCCCGCAGCAAGAAGTTCCTAGATAGTACCTTCTCGATTGATCCTCGGCCTATGCACAACGTTTGCAGTGGGGAGATCATTTTCTGCGGATATGCTAGTTGCCACAGGTGCATCTTGTACTGTATACTGCCCCGCGCGATTGGGATTTGTCATGATTTCACAACGAGGCCGAGGGAGAGGGACGGACGGACCGTGTTATTTGCTCGTCAGATTATTCGGTCCATTCTTACCCGGGCAGGAGCTGGCCAATCTGTCCCTGACATTGGATCTGTTGACTGGGAACCGCCAGATATATATACAAAATGCTGGGGTTCTCCTACCGTAGAGGATAGTCTGTCGTTGTAAGCATATAATTATTGGAAATTACAGGGAAATTGGATTTTACGAATAGTTTGGTATACACGGGAAACTAGATATGCGTTGCAGACTTTCGTATCTGGGTACATAAAATCCAAAATGTATCAACGGATACATGGCGCAAAAATTTTTGACAAGGGTGGGATTCGAACCCACGCCAATTTCTTGACACGGAAAACTCATGGGAGATGGGATTCAGTTGACCTGAACCGTGCGCCTTAGACCACTCGGCCACCTTGCCTGATATTGAGGATTGTGCTATCTTCTTTTACACTATGATGTACAAATGAATCAGGGATGGACACCATAACTACGGAGTTTTGATGTGCGTATTAGCAAATGAAATGTAGCTAGAAGCACAAATCTCCCTTTAATAAAGCCCAGGGCCTGATGGAATGTCTTTTGTTTCCTTTTCATTGTTCACGAGACAATTCGTTCGACAACCTCAGACCCAACCACCCCAAGCAGCTTTGGTTGATATATGCTTGTACCTGAGAGATAAAACAGTGTCGTGAAGGGCTTCGAATCTAGGTTATGGCAGTAAAATAACCATATTTTCATGTACCTAGCATGTGCTCCTTACATCTGTACTGGTAATAATCGAACCATAAAATGTTGTGAATCTGAGAGTGGGGAATCAGCGAAGAATTGCGATACCTGAAAATTTATTTGGCCAATTATATGAACCTTGTTTGAAAGGCACCCTTGTTTATTCAAGTGGACAACGGGCATAATAATAGGCCGCATAAGAGTCAAAGAGGGAGCATTAAATCGTGCCTTCAATTCCACCCTTGGATGTCCTTTTATGTAGCACTACCCTGGGTTTGAGGAGTCCCTCATCCGTACCTAGAGTACTTGAAGATAGCTAGTTCCTCGTGGGTTCTGAGGCTGCCTTAGGCTCTGAAGCTCTCGCGTGAAACGAGCGCGTTCGTTCTTTCCTCCCAATACACCTTCAAATAGCCGAGAATATTTTATCAATATTGTTACTATTATTACCATATTATTACTACTGTTATTTTTGCTATAACTATTACTGGTACATTTTTCCCCTCATTTTACCTCCAGGTTTCCCCATTATGTCAGTGTTACCGCTAACATCAATACCCGCCCTTCAGTTTGGCCGGCAACATATTCGCCTACATTTCCCCGAAATTAACTCCCCTTCCCTTGATATGGGCCCCTTGGGACCATAAGTGGCTAGATCAAGGACCCAAGATATGTCTGAACTGACCAAACAGCCCCTTCAGACCATCGGTTTCCAAACTTCTGTTGATATTGCTCGCCATCAGTCGTATAATGTAGGTCAGCTGGCGGGGCAGAAACGGCATCCTAGTCAATCACCCGAAAATGATCCCCGGGGGACTGCTATAAAGCCGTCCGAATATTCTTCTGGCACACGTTCGCATCAGTCTGCTATAGTACCGGATCGTCGGGTAGATTTTGTCCGCCCCTCACTAAGCCTTCCCAAAGGTCGGTTAGTCGCCAGTGAAGTTAACCCAGCCCCTGTTCTCAGCGCGGATGAGAACAACCGAGAGCTACAGGCGGATGTAACGCTTTTGGAGCTGAATCAAAGTCCTCTTATATCTCTAAGAGACCCGAGATTTCGGTTGCCACCTGCTTTGGTGGCTAACTTTGACGCTGCGGGCGTCAGCAGTATTTACCAGTGGCAAGCATCATGTTTGCTTGGACAAGGCCTTCTTGACGGGAAAAGACACTTGGTCTATACAGCACCTACAGGGGGTGGCAAATCTCTAGTAGCGGACGTTCTGATGCTGAAGCGTATTATAGAGAGCCCATCGCGCAAAGCGATTCTTGTTCTCCCATATGTTGCTTTAGTGCAAGAGAAACTCAAGTGGCTCAGGCGTATTGTCCAAGATGTGGAAAAATGTACTGACGCTCGCGAGAACCAAGAGGGCCCCTATCATCAACGGTGGAAGAAGATGCAAAAATCGATTCATGTCACTGGGTTTTTTGGTGGCAATAGGACCACCACCTCCTGGGCCGATACAGACATTGCTGTTTGCACCATAGAAAAGGTGTGTTATTCGTGAGGCTTACTGGGATTTCAAGCTATCTCTAACACATATACAAAAAATTAAGGCAAATTCCCTGATCAATACAGCCATTGAAGAATGTAATATTGGGGAGTTGGGGGCTGTCGTGTTGGACGAGCTTCATATGTTGGACGACGAGCACCGTGGGTACTTGCTGGAGCTGATGGTTACTAAATTGCTTCTTCTGCAACAAGACATCCAGATTATTGGAATGAGTGCCACAATATCAGTAGGCAATTCTTGTCCCTGCCATTTTTGCTGCTGCTTAGTGATAATAGTCTGACGGACCCCCTAGAACACTGAAATACTGGCAGAGTGGATGAATGCCAACTACTTCATTTCAACATACCGTCCCATTCCCGTGGATGAGTACTTAGTACATGATAATGCAATATACCCGGCTTCAACATGCAGACAACTATTTCAAACAATTTCAAAATTATCATCAGTACCAGCAGCATCTCACGCTGATTCCTTGCATCCGCATCGTACGATTAAAGGGTCGACATTTAGAGAGCTAAGTAACCCAACGACGAATGCTATGGTTGCCTTATCTATTGATACGGTGGTTGCCGGCTACGGGGTTTTGGTATTTTGTGGTAGCCGACAAGCTTGTCAGCTGCAGGCTGCGATTATAAGCGAAGCAATGCCGGGTTTTTTTACAACGGATATAGATGGTGTGAGCAAAAGACTCGATCTGCTGGCGGATCTGCGAAGCCTTCCCAGCGGGCTTGATCCAGCATTGGAGACCACGCTTATCAAAGGCGTAGGATTTCACCGTGAGCAAATTAGTCTAGTTACAGATTTTAGATTGATACTGATGTTCTGGTTTTCAGATGCGGGAATGACTACGGAAGAACGCGAACTAATTGCACAAGCATATGACCAAGGAGTGGTGAAGGTACTCGTGGCAACGTGTAGTTTGGCCGCTGGAGTCAACCTTCCCGCAAGGAGAGTCATCATAAATGGAGCCCGTATGGGACGGGAGCTGGTTGGACCGGCGATGCTGTAAGTTTCTAGACTTCATGTTACATGCTCACTCACTAACCTAGGAAAGGCGACAAATGTGTGGGCGAGCCGGACGCAAGGGGAAAGACGATGCAGGCGAGACTTACCTCATATGCGGGAAATCTGATCTTCAGGCAGTTTGTGACCTCTTGGAGGCCGACATGCCGGCCATTGCAAGCTGTTTGGCACCAGAAAAAAGAGGACTGAAAAGGTAGGTGGCCCCCAGTCTATGTATCTAGAGTATGAAGTATTATTCTAACCTTCGCAAGAGCGCTGTTAGAAGCCATAGCAACCGGACTCGTTTCCGGCTACGAGGCAATAAAGGAATATGTGAAATGTACGCTTCTCTATCGAACGGTCGATAAGAGGCTGTCTTACAATATTATGGATTCCGCACTCGAAGAATTAACCAACGAGGAGCTCCTGTGTCTGAATGATGATGGCTCGTATGTGGCCACTCAGCTTGGGCAAGCCATAGTATTCTCCGCCTTTGCACCCGAGGATGGCCTCTTTGTATATGAAGAGTTGAAAAAAGCCCTGCAGGCCTTTGTGATGGATGGTGAGATGCATATATTCTATATGTTCACACCTTTCCAAGTTGCGGAGACAACACAAATTGATTGGCCGATTTTTCGGGACCAACTGGATAACCTCGACGAAAGCGGATTACGCGCTTTGCAATTTGTTGGAGTGCAGCCTGGCTTTGTGAACTCTATGTATGGTATTCTGCGCCTTTTCCCGGCCTGGAGCACTGTTGACTGTTGTGTAGGGTACAAAGCGGCGCATCATTGAAGGAAAACACCCCTGCTCAGGTAACTCAGGCCAGAATCTACCGTCGTGCGTACACGGCGTTCCAACTTCGTGATTTAAGCAACGAAGTCCCGTTGCAAGCGATCGCGACTCGTTACCGGATTGCTCGTGGGGTGGTTCAGACTTTGGCCCAGCAATGCCACGGTTTTGCTGCTGGTATGGTGAAATTCTGTCAACGCATGGGTTGGGGGATGCTAGCAGCAGTCCTGGATCATATGCGGGATCGCCTAGAAGCCGGAGCGCGGGCAGACCTATTAGAAATGACCCAGGTGACCTACGTAAAAGGGTGGACTGCAAGGTTGCTTCGGGACAATGGATTTCGCGACCTGAGGGCATTGGCCGAGGCGGAGGCTAAAGAGATTGTCCCTGTCCTAATGATGGCATGAACCCCCTCCGCAGCCGGATGGTCCTCATGACTGACTTTGTGATAGGTTAACCCACGCAAGACTCAGAGGAACCAGCTGCACCCTGTAGAAGCTGAGCATTATGCTAAGAAGCTGCTTGCCAAAGCAGAGGCTATAGTTGCCTCCGCCAATAAAATTTGGGGTATGAGTGGCTTTGTCTTCTATTTTTGCATTTCTTTTGCTTGACAAAGGGGCTGACTTGACCTGAACCATTATAGAGCGTGAGATGCAAGTTGAATTGGATGATTAAAGAAACTACAAAAGACCTGATGATTTCTTTTGATTATTTCCCAAATAGATACATATTGTTCGCACTGTAGATAAGTCACTATGTTACTGGGCGAGGATATTGGGAAGGGGGGGCATGAATAACTTACTGAAATACGCGCTTTAAAGTATACTCAGAATCTCATCATGTATAATAAACTGAAGCCCTTTCAAAGTCCATCTTCTTGGAGAAGAGATCAAGGTTTTGGTGTGGATACCTGAGGCACGAGTTCAGGAACCATAGGCTGCAACTTAATCAGTATATTCCATTATTATTGCCAGGCCTTGTCCGTGGGGATAAGAAAAAAGCACTCGGAGAAATTATGACAATACTTGGCGAGGAGTACTTTTGATCGCACTATTAATAGGAATGATTACTATCCATAGGAATAATGGCGACAGTTAATGGTACACAGTACCTAGGTCGTGATTGTATGGAGTGTGGGCGTGGAAGAAGTCTCCTTGTGGGGCATTCCGAGTTCCTCCAGGAGCGCCGTCGACAAACCACAGCTACTAAAAGCTCACAGCCTCCAATCTACTGATCCAACTCTTGATGATCTTCAACCGCAGAGCTCGTGTGGTCCTCCCTCGGAATATTACGACTCCCGTCCTTCAGCCTTTGGAGACAAACAATAACCCCTCCACACTGTTTCCTCCGCGACTTCCATCATCCACTGTCATCAGCAACCAGCCACCCTGAATGAGAGAATCACCCGCCGTCCTCTCTTCCAGGTTGATTCAGAACCATCCTGATCGAGCTCTTCCTTGGCGACCTTCTATTTCGCGACAACCGGAAGAAATGGTCATTCGAACACACTGCTGATGAGCTCCATGATCGAGGGCCCTGGCGATTGGGCTCGAGAGGATGACCTCGACCTGGGCCAGCACGATGACGACCAGCCTCCGCCAACCCACAACGGCATCCCCGCCGACCATGCCTTTTCGCAGGAGGCCTTGGGAAATGGCTCAATGGCACCCGATGAGGAAGACCTACCAGATCTAACCAGCGAGAGCCATACCCCAGTCCAAACCGGTCCACCTGTCGATACACCTGAAGCCCCATCAACGCCTCGTCCTGCGCAGTACGACGCGCCCGGTAGTGTGGATGACACTGTGTCGAACCCGGATGATACCCCCTCTTTGCAAGTGGGTAGCAACTAATATAATAGGAACTGAGGATGGCGCTGACGTATTCTACTGTAGGGTTCCCTTCTGTCATCACGAAGTAGCAGTGCATTGGCCTTCCGTGGCTCCCCCCGACCCAGTCCTAGCCCGTCGCATCGACCCTTCGATCTTCGTTTTCAATCTAGGTTATCTACTTCGTCCCCCAATAGCTTCCGACCGTCTTCGCCATTTCTAGCTCAATTTCACTCGCGCAAGTCATCCCTTACCAGCCGACTGTCACCAGGCACCGTCGAATCTGACGCCGAAATCCATGAGAGCCCCTGGGAGGTCATCCGGTGGACGAAACTGAGGAAGATAACTGGGCAGGCGTTTTCGGAGGCTGGCAAGCGAAATTTCGGCTCACCTACGTGTATGGTTGTGTCAACGTCCATCGTAATTGGGACTTCGAAGGGCATTGTTCTGGTTTTTGATTACCAGCAAAGCTTGAAGACAGTGATCGGACCGGGAACGAAGGGTATGTTATGTCCATATATAAAGCTGCTATTCGGCCCTTTGTTGACTTGTATTATTTTCCCGATTTAGCTATCGAGTGCGGAGCGATCGTATCATTGGCGCTTTCTGCGGATCACTCTACGGTTGCTGGCGGCCACGTATCGGGCGATATATTCACATGGGAGATATCAAGATCGGCGCGTCCCTTCCTTCACATACCACCTATCTCTGCAAACCAGGTCGAAACGCGGACTTCTGATGGTCATATTGCTGCAACCCCGGTTATCCATCTGGGCTTTCTGGGTACTAGACGAACCGCACTCGTGTCCGCGGATAAGAGGGGAATGGCCTTTTCGCATTTGGCAACTCGAGGTATGGGAGCTGTGGGACGCACGGTGAAGACAACTAGAATACTAGGCCGCTATCCCCAGCCGCTTGTGGACGATAGCCGGCCACGAAAGCCGAGCTCCGTGCTAGCATTTTCACCACTTCCCCTGGGAAATGTCGAGCAACCCACAGACTCTTTGGGTTTGGTCGCTATGTTAACACCCTATCTGCTCGTTATTGTGTCCACGACACCCGTCGCGCAGACCCAACATAAATCCCCCCGCCCAAAGGAGGTTGCCGCACACGGTGCAATGACTGGTGCTTTAGCCTGGTTCCCAGCGATCCGGCTCAAGGGAAAGGAGTCCCAAACGTCGAAAACAAAGCTTGTATATTGCTGGTCAAATGTTCTGACGGTGTTGGATGTCACGGAGATGGGGACTGATGAACCCCCGAACCGAGACCGCCCCCCAAGCCTTGAATTCAGAGCACGATGTAGGTGGAAGGCTGACGAGGCTATCGTAACTGTGCAATGGTTGAGCCGTTCGGTGCTGGCTGTCCTCACAATTACACAACAATTACTGATTCTCGAGGATCATACAATGCGCGTGACCGAAGCGGTTGATCTTCTCAACAGACGTATCTATCACTCTGATTTGTTCTCCAACCAGCTCCACACTTTGGTCGAGCAGTTTAACGAGGAGGATACCTCGATGCACGGAGTGGTAGCGGATGCTTTTTACATGAGCTTCCGCTCCTACAAAGGACGGCTGTTTGTGCTGGGTTATAACGAGATGTTGATTGGCAGCCTTTCAAATTGGGCAGATAGACTACTGGCACTCATGGAGGCCGGTGATTTTATTGGGGCTATCAAACAGGCGACAGCCTATTATAATGGAAATTCAGAAAAGCTCACGGTTGGCTTGCCGGATGAAGATGCCTTGAGGCAGCCTATAGTCCGGGAGAAACTTCTGGAGATGATATCTGCCTCACTGAAGTATGCCTTTGGTCGAAATGCTGAGGCAAATAATGCCCGTCTGGACTCTCGACAGTTAGAGGAACTGGCAGCGATTTCTATTTCAGCCTGTGTCTTTCTGGAGAATAAAGATTTTCTCTGGGATGAGATCTTTAATTGGTACGAGGAAAATGAATCCGAGGGCATCTTCGTTGATGCACTGGAACCATTCATCGTCGAAGGAACTGTGCGCTCGTTGCCTCCGACGGCTATCAAAGCCCTCATCAACCATTTTGCTACCAACCACACTGCCAGCCGATTGGAAGAGATAATCTGCCTCCTTGACACAAGCACGATGGATATTGACCAAGTGACCACACTGTGCAAGCAATACAATCTCTACGACGCATTTATTTATGTCTGGAATCGCTGCCTTGGGGACTATGTCGGCCCCCTGCAGGAGCTGTTGGGACTCATCCCTTCACAGCCGCCGACCAATGGTGACTCGATGGATGGGCTGAAGCAATATAATAATGCTATGAAGATGTTTCCATACCTTTCCTTCATTCTCACTGGTCGCATATACCCTACAGGAAACGATATGGATCATGCCGAGGCCTCTCGAGCCAAGGCAGCCTTGTATAATTATTTATTTTCTGGAAGCGGATCGAGCCCCAAGATAGGCGCGTTTTCCCAGGCGAACGGGTCATATTCTGGTCTGGAAATTCTGCTCAAGTTCAACACCCCTAGCTTCATGAGCATGCTGAATGAAGCGTTCGAGGACAGTTTCCTAAACGAGCAGGGCTCGGATGAGATTCCTATACACGGAGTCTCAATTAATCGACAGTATGTGATTAGTATTCTGCTTCAAACCATGACCTCATCATTCTTCGACGTTGCGGACACCATCTACCTGGACATGTTCGTGTCTCGCAACCTCCCCAAATACCCACAATACATTCTTCTTTCCGGGAGCACGCTCCATCAAGTTCTCAAAGGGTTGTGCCAATATCCGACTCAGGAAATGGCTGAGGATTGCGAACTAAGTGCAGAGTATCTGCTATCCATCTACCATCCGCCGGACGTTCAGAATATGATCCCCCTTTTCCGGGAGGCGCACTTTTACCGGATTTTAAAGTCGACCTACCGCTCTGAGAAACAGTTCCCCTCATTAGTACTCACCTATATTGAAGACCCGAATGAGCAGGAGAAGATCTTCACCTGTTTGCAGGATTGCCTTCGCCCCGGCTCGGGATTGAGTAACAAACAGAAACAGGATGTTATCAGCGTAGTTGAGGATCGTGCTAGCCAGATTGCGGCAATAAATGTGGGCAAGGCAGCCCGAACGATGCGGGACTTTGCACCCGAGACTCACGGGGTGTTTATCAAAGCCCTCGAAAACGATGGTCATAGTCAATATCAGTACCTGGCCGTCGTTGTGGAGCCGGGAATGCAATCCGCAGCGGCGGACAGTCAATTTTCGCAATCTGTTGAGGATTGGATGGTTGAGCGTTACGTGCAGCTACTGTGCAGGTACAACCCCTCGCACGTGGCTGACTTTGTGAATACTCTACGGGAAGGCGATATTCGACTTGAAGAGCTATTGCCCTCAATGGAGGAGAGCGGCGTTGTGGATGCGGCGGTCATTCTCCTGGCTCGGCAAGGTCAAGTCCGGACTGCGATGGACCGTCTCATTGCACACCTTGGGACTCTTGAATCTGGGTTGGTAGGAATTCTCCAGAGGGTAAAGGAGAGTCCCGGTTCAACTACTACGACTGAAGCCATCAAAGACCTTCTGGAGTCCTTGAATAAGTACGTACGAGTTGGAACATGGCTTTGCCAAGGGCAGAGTAAGACAGCCAAGAAATCACACAGCGTCGAGCGAAATGGCATTGGGAAGGGTACCATGGAGAGACCCCTTTCTTTCGATGAAACTCTCTGGCTTGACTTGATAGAAGGAGTGGTGCGCATCGCGAGCAACGTTTTCAGCCAGATTCGGGCAATGCATGAAGAAGGAATCGGGCAGTGGGAGGGAAATACCTCCCATCTCACAGCATCGTTCCGGTCATTGGTGCAGCATGTATTCACCATCCTCCTTTCTAGCACGGTGAGAGCCACTGGACCGTCGACCAGTGAAAGAAATGATGTCGCATTCCTCCGTATCCTCCGGGCCTTCCTCGCCCGTGCAGCACAGTGGTCTCCCTCCCTATTGGAACTGCGAGCCGTGTTAGCGTCAATATTCTCTGCCTATACATATGAAAAGTCACTCCTTGCATTGGCTAATGGGATACTGGACCGGGATCTGTTTGTGCATGTCGATGAGGTGGCGCGACTGCGACAACAGGGATGGCGGCCTCGGGGCCAGGTGTGCGAGGTCTGCCGGCAACGCATATGGGGGCCCGGAGTTGGATCCCAGTACTGGCATGCCTGGGAGACCAAGCAGGAAGACATGCAGCAACATCGCCTTGCCCGACAGCTCGAAGGGCGAGTTGAGACCGAATCTGCGCGGGGCAAGGGCAAGGCGGCTGCTGTTGTTCCGCGGGGTCAGCCGCCCTTTCGCCGAGAAGGGCACGCGGACCACGACGAGAGTGGTTCCCCGGTGAGGGTTAACGGAGAGGAGATCGAGGTGCCGCGAGGGCCTGCCGTGGTGTTTTCCTGCCGTCATTTGTATCATCGACAGTGTCTAGTGGACATGGACCAGTCAAGGCCTGGTCGGCCGCGGCCTCATCATGCTCCTGGCGAATGGGAGAGGCTAGTATGTCTGATTTGCCCTGTACATAGCGAATGAGCGATTTGTGTGATGATTTAGTTTCTTGTTTTTTTATCATATATCCATGATATTTTTTTTGACCAGTGTCATTCCCTTCATTTCACTTGAAACTCTTCGTACCCGAGTATATTTGCTATTTGTATTATGGCCGAATAGTCTGGAGAGTACTCCGTAGAAAGGCTGAAATGAAAGGAGTTAAACTTTATCGGTAGCTCCCACGCGTTTTGTTCAATTCCTAGGACTCGTTTTAAGCATGAAACGGTGGCGCCAATAGGGCAGAGGGGAGTGAATGGTGGATGTGGTGATCAGCTGCCACTGAATCGTGATCGTGGGGGGTGCGTCTTCCAAAGCTCCTCTTTCGTCTCTTCCCTCCGTTCGCGCTTCATCATCCTCGTCCTCCATCCAATCACCTTCTTATCATCGACTCTTGCTCTGAGTCTTCATCCTGTCCTGTCACATTGGCTGATCTCCGGATTATCTTCTGCTCCTCCCCCATCCTGCCAGATGTGACTCTACTTCGCCCCCAGAGACGGACTTGATCCAAGGCACACACCATAGACAACTGAAACAATTTCCCGCCCGCTCTCTCCTTGCTGATTACAGTCGTCCAAGAATGTCGTTTCGGGCCGATTTTGGGCTGTCCAATACAATTCGGGAATACATTCTAGAGCTGTTGTTCCTGAGTCAGTTCCTGAACATCGCCCCTTAGCAAAATAGCTTCACGACTCAGCCTCTCTTCGCGTCCCTTAGCTTTTGGCCCCCCCAAGGTCCTTCGGCCCCGTTAGAATGCTTGGGATGCAGAGATCCCTCCAATAGCTTGTCTGGATGCCCCTGTTGCTTCTATTTTCTGCCCATGCGATCATGGGTTTGGCCTGCCATGATTATTGTTCGGCCGGAGGTCCCAAGGTCTGGTCTGCTGCATGGATCATGGCCGATTTGACCAAACAACTAACCTGACATTTCTGCCTTGCTTAAGTAGGGATATATGCTCGTGTCTATATATATATGCCTGATGCCGTCCCTCTCGTGGAAGAGAATTGCTCTTTTCGTTCATCGACGGTTTCCTTTCTGCCCCTCCTTCCCAAGGTGAACACTGTTCGTCTACACATTCCTTTTTATATAGCTGTGTTTTGAACGATTGCATCGTTTTCCAGTTGGCATTCTTAATCCACTCCTTCAAGAGCAAAATGCGGTTTACAGCGACCTTTCTTCCAGCCCTGGGTCTTGCAATTAAAGTTGCCAGTGCTGCATATGTGCTCCAGGACGACTATGCAGCCTCTTCCTTTTTTGACAAGTTCAACTTCTTCACGGGGGAAGATCCTACCCACGGGCATGTAACCTATGTCGACCGAGCCACTGCCGAGGGCGCGGGCTTGATCTCCACGTCGAGCTCCTCAGCCCATGTAGGTGTGGATCACACGAATATCGCAAGCACAGGCCGTCAAAGTGTGCGCCTCTCAAGCACACAGGCATACAACAAGGGTCTCTTCATCCTTGACCTTGCGCACATGCCCAATGGTGTCTGTGGTACCTGGCCCGCTTTGTAAGTTGAATCCCACATAACCATTAAGGAAGAAGCGTATAAACTAAGACAAAACCTTCACCCAGCTGGATTCTTGGCCCCGACTGGCCCAACAGCGGCGAAATCGACATCATCGAAGGAGTCCACGACCAAACCAACAACCAAATGGCTCTGCACACCAGTGACGGGTGCACGATCAATAACTCCGGTTTCTCCGGCAGTTTGCTTACCGGCAACTGCTACGTGAACGCCCCAGGACAGGACGCCAACGCAGGCTGCGGCATCAGGGCACCAACCACAGACACGTATGGCGTAGGTTTCAACAGCGCCGGTGGCGGCGTCTACGCCACCGAATGGACCGGTGAGGCCATTAGCATCTGGTTCTTCCCCAGAGCCTCCATCCCCGGCGATATCGCCTCTGGAAACCCCAACCCAGCAAACTGGGGTGTCCCCGTGGCTCGATATGCTGGAGGCTGTGATATCAATTCCCATTTTAGGGATATGCAAATAGTAAACCCCCACCTTCTCTTCCCTCACTTAGCCTTTTCTTCCCTTTCGTCAAAATATAGGAGAAAGAAATACACTAACCCGCCCCAACTTCAGATTTTCGACATCACCTTCTGCGGCGACTGGGCCGGAAATGTCTGGTCCTCAAGCAGCTGCTCCGCTCTCGCTTCTACCTGCGTAGACTACGTTACGAACCAGCCCGCCGCCTTCCAAGAAGCGTACTGGTCTATTAATTCCCTTCGTATCTACCAGGATGGCACGGCAGCGAGGAGGCGTGCTCCGGAAGGGCACATTGCTTCTCATGACTCGGTAAGGAGTCGACTTGCCGAACGGGTTGCATAACTTTCCGCCCAACTTCTAATCTGGACCCAGCGACTTTTATCTTTATCTTTGTCTTTTCTTTTCTTTTCTTTTCTTTTCTTTTCTTTTTTTTTTTTCATTATGTTATATAGATGGGTTTATTTGGTGGTTTAGTACAGAGCTGGGATTCGTAGTCTACTCTGTGTTTCATGCGATGGTTTCCTCGTCTTTGGTCTTTGGCCCTGAGTGATCTCGGGTTTGACCTCTTATGTGCTATGATTTTTGCTCCTTGTATTTATTTAATTTTCATTGTATATATTTCATTGCGCACTGTTTATAGAACTGGAGGTAAACAAGGAATATGATTTTAATTAACCTCAACATGCAGGAAAGAAGATCATGGTCATTGATAAAAACTAACCTAAAAAGTCTATATACACCATCGCTGACACCAAATGTAGTAAGTACATGAAAAAGAAGACAGAGACTACCAAACCAACCAAATAGCTGGCTAGTCGATTAAAGTATGGTGACAAGGTCCAAGTAACTACGCTTTGTATCCGAGCTCATCTCGTCGATCATCAGTTAAGCGTCCCCATTCCAGTAGGAGCCTAAAGAAGTAGATCTCCATGTCTTCTTTCCTCAGAGCAGTTTCTGCCCACTCGCGGCCTTCTTCGGCTATCCAGCGGCCTTGGAGATCGTGGGGGTCCATTTTGACGTGACGGTTGCCAACAGTCGCGTCAACACCGGCGAAGTAGGCGAGAGTACTCCATAGTCCGTGGAGACGAACGTCGATGGGAACGTAGTGCATCCAAGGGGTGATTCGGTCATCAAACCACTGTCGGAAAAGGCCGGTTTTAAAGGGAATACTGTTACTATGTAGGAAGGGAAGGAACCGGCCGCTGAAGCCTGCACCGTCCGCATCGAATAGGTATCGGTGTTGCCAATGACTTTGGAAGTCAACTCGTGATGCTCCACCGAGTTCAGCGGCTTGGTCCTCGCAGTCTTGCCCCCAGCAACGGACGATTGGATCAGCGATGTTGACTAAAGCGTCGAGTCCTAGGAGTCTTGGAGCGTGCGGATCAAGGATTTCGTATGTATATGTCTCTGGTTCTGTGGTTGGGAGCAAGACGGACACTCGATTGTAGGTATTATTGTTTATGAGGTGTGAGGCACGCTGGCGTGGCATACCTTTCCAAACCTCGTCATGGCTGAGGCCCTCTGTTGTGGTGCCAATCCAGAAGAGGCGATTTGCCTTCTCGGAATATTCATGGTCGGGGTACTCATGGGAGGGCATGTAGCTGATTTTATCAACATAGTTCCACGGACTTGGGAACATTATGTCGTTGAAGACGGATATGGAGCTCTGACTAAATACCGGTGCTAACTCTTGGGTTACCTTAAATGATGCGGGGGATAGGAAGAATCCGTGGAGGGAAACAAGATCGGGTTGATGGCATATATCGGTCGCAACGCTCCAGTCCGTGGGGAATTGGCCCATGGAATGGGGTCGAAGACAGCCTAGGCATAGGTTGTGTTTGTCCCAAATTCTCTGGGCCCGAGCTTTTGACCCTGGGCCGCAAGCGGGGCTCACGTAACGGTCGAAGATGTTTTTAAAAGAGCTGTCGGTGAATATGGTATGTGACGTTTGATCGGCTGGCTCTAGGGGGTCCCAGGTTTCATCACGATTCGTGGACCATTGGTTTGAGATGTTTTCATCGGGTTGTATGGGTTGCGAATAGACTTGGTGTTTAAATTCAGTCATTTTCCGCCAAGGCACGACGACACGCGGTTCGTCATTCAAATTGAATGCCAAGTCCATGTCAGGGAGATGCTTCGAGAACTTTTTGATTATTTCCGCTGCGCCTGAAACCATCCATCGATGTGTTGGTTTAATATCCTCCTGGACTCTAACAGTACCGTTACGGATACTGATAGCACCAATGTCGTTGTAAGGGTTTGTGGCTAGCTGGTGAGTTAGATCCCGGATTTGCTGGGGGGCCAAGGCGCGAAATGGAAGCAAATTTGTATGTATTTGATCAAATTCGTCAATGGTAACGGAAGATCTGGCAACGGCATACTCATACCATTTGTCAAAGCCCCTAACTCATGATTAGGTTTACACTATTTCACTCTGTACTGAAGGAGGGGGAGGGGAAAGGACATACGGCGGAGGGTACTGATTATATCTCAATTGATATTGCCGCACTGCTGCTGCGAGGTTTTTGCTGCCATTGGCTTTGATTTGCCACATCTCATGATTTCGTTGGCCATCGTAGACGAGCAAATCAATTGGATGTGTATGAGACTTGCTCGGCTGGTTGAACACCCATATCAATCCAATCCCGAACATGAGCGTGAATATCAGTCGTATGAACCAGTTGAATTTTTGCAGAAATTGCGGTTCGTCTTCGGAGACCGCTCTGGCATAGAGAAATGCGACAGCACCGATAAAACCGGAGAACAATGCGAAAAAGGCATGAGAAGCTAAGATCAGTGGGAAAGGCTCTTGCCCATTGAATATGGCTGATGTCCAGGTAAAGTATGTAGCGATGAAGCCCGCTAATATGGAGAGCCCAACCATGCCATAGTAAGGGATCTACCTTCGTGAGCCGTCTTTGTTTTACAGAGAGGGAGGGTGACTAGCACATACTAATTGAGATGCTGATAAAACCACCAAAGTAACTAACGTTGCTTGGCTTGCGGCACTTCGAAGATAATGAGAGGTGACAAAGTCGTTATTCTTGACTTTAGCTGTCACATAAACCACATATATGACCCAGAATATGGCGACCCCCTGTTGACAGCCGGTGGTTAGATTAGGCTGGATTG
Organism: Aspergillus conjunctus; assembly: GCA_027569095.1. Lineage (NCBI taxonomy): Eukaryota > Fungi > Ascomycota > Eurotiomycetes > Eurotiales > Aspergillaceae > Aspergillus > Aspergillus conjunctus. The sequence continues at coordinate 63,936 of JAPDEL010000036.1, read as the reverse complement.
GTCTTTGCAAAGAGGGGTCACTCACTAGAAGACCCGAGCCCCAGGAAACCAGAGTTTGCCTTCTTCGTCCGTCTCGAGCTCGATTTCTTTCCCTGGAAAGCTCGGCGGCACCGATCAGGATCGTGGAATCGAGGATTGCGCATAGAATTTTGAATATATGCTGCCGTTGATGCTCTCCAGATATAATGGGGCAGATGTAGGTTGACTCGCTGCCGCCTTGGAAAGAACTGGTCAGGTATCCACTTGTTGCAAGAAAGATGGTGGATACTATGTATCTCAAGGAACTTTGGAAGAAATAGTAATGTACACGACTGGCTATTACGACGAGAAGGTGGAGATGAGCATTTAATGAGCGATCTGGTGCAGCCCACTTCTGAGCCGGCCCTTCACGCTGATTGCGACAGAAGTCATAGAGGGCAACAAAGAATGGAATCGAATACTGGAGTTGAATTCTTAGTCAATTCGGAGTTTATAGCTCGAAATGGGCTTTTAGTTGGGCTGACTTACCGAGTACCCAGGAGGAGCGCATTCAATGTTGATAGTGAGACTGCGATAGAGGGCGATCCGTATACAACCAACAATTGACACAAGAACAACCTTGATCCACCGGCCTGGTATGCGCGAACTAGGAGCGGGAAGCTCGCTGTCAAGGCCGGTGGACGCTAGAGTATCTGTAGATGGCTGCTCGAGTTCGGTAAGTGGTATGGAGGAGTATTTGTGTGTCGAAGGGGATATTTTTGGAACATGGTGGATAAATCTGCTCAGGATCAAGAGGAATATCCCGGAGAGAAAACAGGCCAGTACAGCTGAGGTGAAAGGATGGTCTAAGTTGCGAAGAAGAAAGGTCAGCGAATCCAGGACCGGGTGTGAACGGCTTCTTGTAATGGAATTGGTCCAGCCTGAAATTCTAAGCTATGTGCCAACTCATCCTCCAGTCTATCTCCATTGCAGTTTTTGTACGACAAAGAAAACTAACCAAAAGCAAAAGTGGTGTTGTAGGAGGCGACTAGGAAGGTGCAACTCAATAAGAACACGCTGCGCTGTGGTTAGCCTGGTCGCTCGGTATAGATGAAGGGGGAGGAGGAGGAGGAGGTCGAGGTGTACCCCACTAATGCGCGAAGGCCCGTTTCGAGGGAAAAACAGATCATTATGACAACAACTATGTGCTGGTGGGATTCAGAGCCATCATCATTGAAGAGCGTGTTGCTTCACATGATGTGGTGAGGGCAAAAGAGCACACGATCAACGGCGAGGGCCAGGACGTTTTGTGAAGACGATGGTGGGGACTGAAGCAAGGGAGCTTCAAATGGGTGGTGGGACAAGGGGCGTGGAAAGGAACAAATTGAATTTCCAGGTGAGTTGGACGCGGGAAAAGGGGTGGGGGGAAAGAAAGGTTAATTGACATTTGGGTGGGATTCTTTTTATTTTTCTGATGAGTACGGAGAAGATCACGATGGGTTGCGTCGACAGCGTTGTCTGGACCACGGATGGACGGTGCTTTCTACAGGGCCTACATACTCGGACGCAGGAGGAGTGCTTGGAAAGTGGGTTTGGAAGATCCAAGCATTTCGGGTGGAGTTGCGCCCGCGAGCCATCCCTGATTCAGGGAGTCCCCGGCTCCCTGGCCCTGCTCTCAGGGTCCGTATTTTAGTGGCGAGGTACATGCGCATGATGAATGGATCTGATACTGTCCTACTGGTCCATACGGGATCAAATAATTATCCGTATGGCTTGTTTTCGAGATCTGTGTAAGGCACAGCGATTGATCGACGAAAAAAGAAACGCTGGGAGCATAAAAAGCTAAAATTTCTTGCTAATTTGCCAAGGCGGGTCGTGACAGGGTTAAGCGTAAACGGTTGCACTGGAGGTATCATTTGCACCATAAACGCACAAAACACGGTCGCAATTCCAACAATTCTTCTACTATTTACTTACATTCTGATTGCGGTTCCCCAGTCTGCTGACAACTGGACGAAAAATATCATCTTTGGGGGGTTCCACTGGCGGAAGAATGATGCGCTGCCTGAGGGCCTGGAGCTAAACTATTTTGGGAGAGCATATCTCTCATCACGTGTTTTCTCGAGGCGGTACCATGAACGGCAGGCGGTGGTATTGAGCAATTTCCGGTTCGCCGGTGATAACTTTTTTTTTTTGTTGGCACTCGCCGATAGTGGTCTCTTCCAGCTCGAACGTTTGACCCTCCCATCTCGACTCCGTTACTTCAATTCCAAGGGTTTGGTCTGAGACTTGGGGGTCTTATTTGGCGTGTGGTCACCATAGACTCGCAGCGGGCCTGGTCTGACGATCTGTGACCGCCGTACCGTGAACAGCTTTTGCGAAAAGATTTTTTCTGGCAGGCATTGGAGACCTAGGGTCAATGCCTCGCAAGGCAATTGATTCACGGATCCCTGCACTCATCCGAAATGGAGTGCAGGAGAAGAAGCGAAGCTTTTTCGTCGTGGTAGGAGACCGCGCAAAGGACATGATTGTGAACTTGCACTACCTGATGTGCGATGCCGACGTGAAACAGAATAAATCCGTACTATGGGCGTATAAGAAGGATCTTCTGGGCTTTTCAAGCCATCGCAAAAAGCGCGAAGCGAAGATCAAGAAGGAAGTGAAGCGAGGCATTCGGGAGCCGAACTCCGAGGACCCTTTCGAGTTGTTTATCACGCTCAATCAGATCCGTTACGTCTACTACAAGGAAACAGAGAAGATTCTGGGCAACACCTACGGCATGTGCATTCTGCAGGATTTCGAGGCTATCACACCAAATCTCCTGGCCCGAACGATCGAGACCGTTGAGGGAGGTGGCATAGTGGTACTGCTTTTGAAGGGCATGAAGAGCTTAAAGCAGCTCTACACTTTGTCAATGGATATCCACTCGAGATATAGGACGGAAGCGCATGACGATGTTGTCGCCCGATTCAACGAACGGTTCATCCTTTCCCTTGGCGGCTGCGATTCCTGCCTGGTCGTTGATGACGAACTTAATGTCTTACCGATTTCTGGAGGAAAGAATGTGAAGCCACTGCCACCCTCGACCTCGATCGATGACACAAACACCGGATCAAAGAAGGAGCTTAAGGAAATCAAGGATAGCCTGGCAGAGTCTCAGCCTGTTGGGCCGCTGATAAGTTTGGCTCGCACCGTTGATCAAGCGAAGGCGCTCCTTACCTTTGTGGATGCCATTGCCGAGAAAAGCCTGCGGAGCACTGTTACCTTGACAGCTGCCAGAGGTCGTGGAAAGTCAGCAGCTCTTGGTGTGGCAATTGCGGCTGCAGTGGCACACGGCTATAGCAACATCTTCATCACATCGCCTAGCCCAGAGAACTTGAAGACACTCTTTGAGTTTGTTTTCAAGGGATTTGATGCACTTGGCTATCTCGACCATGTCGACTATACCATTCTTCAATCGACCAACCCTGATTTCAACAAAGCTGTGGTGAGGGTGAATATTCACCGTCAGCACCGCCAAACCATCCAGTACATCCAGCCTCAGGATGCCCATGTTCTGGGACAAGCGGAACTCTTGGTTATTGACGAAGCTGCTGCAATTCCCTTACCCCTGGTCCGAAAGCTGATGGGCCCATACCTGGTTTTCATGGCCTCAACCATCAATGGTTACGAAGGAACTGGTAGATCCCTTTCGCTCAAGCTGATCCAACAGCTTCGCGAACAATCAAGAGGTGCCTTGAAGACGAATGGCGAGGCTGATACCGATGTTGCTGATCGAGCCACGGGGAAATCCGCTAAGAATACTGAGAAAGGCCTGGGTGGACGGTCGCTTCGGGAAATTACTCTATCGGAACCGATCAGATACGCACCTGGAGATTCTGTTGAGAAGTGGTTGAACAAGGTCCTATGCCTGGATGCAACGTTGCCAAAGTCGAAGATGAACACGCAGGGCTGCCCGCATCCATCCCAGTGCCAGCTTCTTCAAGTCAACCGCGATACCTTGTTTTCCTTCCACCCTGTTTCAGAAAAGTTCCTTCAGCAGATGATGGCTCTTTATGTTGCCAGCCACTATAAGAACACACCGAATGATCTTCAGCTCATGAGTGATGCTCCTGCACACCAACTGTATGTTCTCGTCCCGCCAATCGACGAGGATGCGACCAAACTGCCCGAGCCGCTCTGTGTTATCCAGGTGGCCCTGGAAGGCCGTATCAGCAAACAAAGCGTTCTCAATAGCTTGAGCCGCGGTCAACGAGCAGGCGGGGATTTGATCCCATGGCTCGTCAGCCAGCAGTTCCAGGATGAGGACTTTGCCGGTCTTTCGGGAGCCAGAGTTGTTCGCATTGCGACAAACCCAGAATATCTGAACATGGGATATGGCTCTCGCGCCTTGGAGCTACTTGTAGATTTCTATGAAGGTAAATTCACCAGCCTCTCCGAGGACGTAGTGGAGACCCAAGATGAGATGGTAAGGGTTACCGACGAGGAGCTCGCTGGCTCCAATCTCCTAGACGACAACATCAAAGTTCGCGATATCCATTCCATGCCACCCCTCTTTGGCAAATTGTCGGAGCGCCGACCGGACAACCTCGACTACATTGGTGTTAGCTACGGCCTGACATCCCCTCTCCACAAGTTCTGGAAGCGCGCTTCTTTCTCCCCTGTCTATCTCCGCCAAACGGCAAACGACCTCACCGGCGAGCACTCCTGTGTGATGCTACGAACGCTATCGACTGGGCCCAACGATGCTAGCTGGCTGGGCGCTTTTGCACGGGATTTCCACAAACGCTTCATTTCCTTGCTGTCCTACCAATTCCGAGAGTTCCCCTCAGGCCTATCCCTCAGCATCGGCGAATCCGCCACGGCGGGCGCAAAACTCGACACCTCTCTCACCCCTCGTCCCTTGAGAAAGTCCGAGCTCGACGCGGCCTTTTCTCCCTTCGATCTCAAGCGGTTGGATAGCTACGCCAACAACCTCCTCGATTACCATGTGATCCTTGACATGGTCCCCATCATCGCGACGTACTACTTCTCCGGCCGCCTCAGCGGCAGCGTCAGTCTATCTGGCATACAGCAGTCCATCCTCCTCGCCATCGGCCTGCAACGGAAGAGCTTCGATGACGTCGAGAAAGAATTGACTGTCCCATCCTCGCAGCTCCTGGCCATGTTCCTCAAGATAATCCGCAAAACGTCTACCCACTTCCGCTCTCTCCTCGAGGGCGCAGTCGCCGAGACCCTACCCACCGCACAAGTCCCCGTGACTCAAGCCGGCACCGATGCCCACGATGAGGTGGTTGACGAGCGGTTCAAGCCACTAGATACGAGCCTCGACGACGAACTCCGCGAGGGCGGCAAACAGGTCGATGCCGAATTGAAAGTGAAGCAACGGGCCTTGATTGATGCCCTGCCTCTCGACAAGTGAGAACCCCCCCCCCCCCCCCTCCTTTCCAAACTCTGCTTCACCCTAAGCTATACGAGCAGCAATAACTGATTTCTAGCCTCCAGATACGAAATTGACAACGGTGGTGCTGGCTGGGAAGAAGCCGAGAAACAGATCCGTGGCGGAGGAGCTGCAACTGTCAGCGTGAAGTCGTCCAAGACTAGTAAGCGGAAGAAGGGCGAATCGGCACGCGAGATCTACGATCAGGAGATCGACTCGAAACGACAGAAGATCATCAAGAAGGGGACGGAGGGTAAGAAAAGAAAGTAGATAATTTTCTTCCTTCATTATGTCTCCCGTGGGGCAGATTTTGTCCTTTCTGGATTGAGCAGCTTCTATCTTTCTCGGGTTGAGATCTTTTGCATGAAAAACTGATGGTGTTATTTGGTTTCCTCGGGGCTTGATTTACTACGTGGCCGGTACGAGGTCTAATGGCTGGCTATACATGTCTTGTATATAGGTATTTTTTTTATGCAGCAGAGACCGAAAAAAAAGTTTCAATAGATATTATGCTACCATTCAAATTATATGACTTTTTTTTCTCCTACCAAACTTAGGGTCCCTCGGAACGCCTCTGGTAGGGGTAGTACTACTTTATCTCCAAGCACCAACTAGTCTTTGTCTCCCCCCAATTAAACTTAAGGACTAGGATTACAATTCGTCATGATCAGCTGCTAGCTTTTCGGTAACGAGAACGGTCTCGGGCAGCTTGTTTTTCGACCCTTCGCCCAACCTAATTGCGTCAATCCACGCTTCAACTTGTACCACTCCGTAGTCTCCACTGTTGGATGGATCATATCTTCTCCACCAATGCCTGCGTCCATTGAGAGCAATAATCTCAACGGACTGTGCATCTCCAGACAGGCCAAGTTCGGATCTTAGGGTCTTTGCTGCGCCGTTACTCGCAGGGACACCGTAGAGAGGGAAGAGCTTGGCGTGCTTGTGCCCAACCTCGGCCAAACTCTCCAGAGCTTGTTTAGCGGGTGGCGAGAGCTCTGCTTCCGCGCCTTCGGACTCTGGAAGGAGAGCTAGAACGCAAGTGCCGGATTTTGGCGTCAGACAGGCTGCCTCCAGGGCCTCCACGGTTGGCAAAGCACCGATAGCGGGTGCAGGGACGGGAGATGCCTTCACCGGCGGCGCTGACTCTTGAGCTTCCTCAGGGATGACCTCGGGTTCCGGGGCCTCAGTAGACTTTTCCTCGGTGGCTGGTTTCTTGGTCGACTTGGAAGACTTTTCCTTCTTTGCCTTTGGGGCAGGATCCGGATTGGGAGCCGCGGCTTGACTTATGAACTCAACCATGGGGTTCTTCTTGAGCTCACCATCATACACTATGGGGTCTTTGCCGCTTCCAGGGAGGAGAACGAAAGTTGGAAACTCTGTGATGCCGAACTTCTTGACGGCGTCAGTTTCCTTGTTGCGGACCTGACCAACCTTGATACTGCCTAGGAATTCAATCGCGAGAGCCCGAATGAGAGAGCTCGTTGTACCTTTTTCCGTGAAAAGAAGGGCCTTGGGCAACTCTTCTTCCTCAGACAACCATTTATCCAGATCTTTGTCAGAGACCCGCTTCACATAGTTGGGTATCCTATCCACCACCGCATCGACAATGCCCTTTGTGGTCCGTGGACCCTGATAATCTTCCACTCGCGGTTTACCGGGTTTCTTGCCCGGTGTTACGATCTTAAGGGTTGGGAAGCCCTGCACGCCCATTTGACCGCAGAAGGGCTTGTTTGCATCCTCGTCACAGTTGACCGCCGCAACCTTCGCCAGACCTTCCAAGTTCTTCGCCGCTTTTTCGTACGCTGGTTTCAAATTCTGGCAGTGTCCGCACCAGGGGGCGTAAAATCTAAAAAGAGGGACGCAGGGGCTGTTTAGAAGCTGGTGATAAGCAAATAAGAGGGGTTCGGAATACTTACTCGACGATCTAACCAAGATTGTTAGTTGCGAGATCAGGAATACCAGATTAGTAGGGGAGCTGTTGGGGTTCTTCTTACAGAAGTATAGTTGGAGTTAGCGATCAGGGAGTTATAGTCCTTTCCATTGACCTGCAGCACGGGGGAATTCTTCGTATAAAATCCCTCTACACTGGCTGGCAGAGCTGCCAGGAGAGATGCGACGAGGAGGAGCGCAGAGCTTGGCTGCTTCATCGTGGATGAGGTGGTTGTTCGCAAGCTATTCGCTAAATGATAAGTACGTGTTATTTTCAGAGAGCTTCAGTATTCATTATAGGAGCGAGAAAGACACCCGTCAGCGAGGTCAGCAGCAGATTTTGAGCTGTTGTTTTGGAGGCTTGAAGCAAGGTGTCCTGAAGCTCTTGGCATGTTTCCCACCTCCGCATTGACACCGCGTTTACGGCAGCCATGGCATGCTGTGATGCAATCGCCTGGTCGGCCTATCATTCTTGCCGCTAGCCACGCGAGCTGGGCTAGAGTTTTTCTTTTTCCTGGTTGAACCATTTTCTTCTTCAATTTCTCACAGGAAGTTGCTTGTGGAGACTCGATGATTGTGTTCTGGTTGTGGTTGTGATAAACAAAAGCTATCCAAGATTACCCCACCCCTTCGGCCATGTTTGGAGATGGGATTGGCATACGACAGCCCCCACAAGCCTGCAAAGACGTGGGTTTATCCTTATTGCCACGCGAGATATTTTGGATGGTCCTGAGCTACCTTGAACCTCGGGAAATTGTTCGTTGTCGGCGTGTCTCGCGGATTTGGAATGAGGCTTTTGGGGACCCTGCAAATCTGGTGCCCTTGCTAAGGAAGCTGTTTCCCCGGGCGATTGAGGTCCGGGAGCTCCATGACGAAGGCGATTTCAATGACTTGCCGCTCTCTACCCCGGAGGAACGGAGCCACTATAGGTCGCTTTTTGACCGTGTTGCCTCGCGGTACTATCATCTTAGCCGTGGCGAGCCCCAATCAATCCAGAGGTTCAAGCTTTGTGATGAGTTTGGCATTTCTGGAGAGAGAGAGTTCTTCCAGGTCCAGCCCTGGGATAGCCATGCGAGTCACCTAATGCAGCGCGTGGATGTCCCCTTCTCGGAATCCTTCTGGTCGTACGATGATGGTCTATTAGTATATCCAAGTGCTCATCATTCCTGTTTGGTTCTCATGGATGTGATAAACGACAGGAGCTTTATGGTCCCGTTCATACTGAAAGGAAAGGTGATTCGGAGAATTCGGTTGCAGAAAGGGGTTCTTGTTGTCGAATGGGCGGAGCCGCAGGCCTTTCACTGGCTGAACGACAGCGATGGAGTGCATCGTCACTTTGCTTCCTCGTTTGACGTAACAAATAGCCCCAGCGGTTGGAAAATAAAATTCCGAAATGAATGGAAAATCATGTTCCTCGGACATCCCCTGAGTGAAAGAGACCGATTCTATTCCACGCACAGTGAAACAAATTACGCTATCTATACCTGGCAGCCCAACCGCAGCCTGTACACTGCAGACGATGATGCTCCGATTGAGGCCTTGTCTATCTGGGATATTTCAAAACCATCCTCATATCGGCCTTCCTTAGATCCAACGGGGCGTCTGAGACAGGAGGGCCAGGATGAAGGCCCCTCTATTGTGTCGAGGTTTGGTTTTAGAGAATTAGGATTCTACTCAGTCAGGCAACGAGGTCTTCCTGGTATCCAGTGGCTGAACATTACGGACGGCAACAAATCTATAGAGATCTTCGAAAATCTCTGCACGGGACCAGTCGATCGGTTTGTTGGACCCGCCGAGTGGACGTCGCAGGTCCAGGTCACCAGCATCCCAATAGCTGGGCTTGGCCCCTGTTGGAGACAGGATATCGATCTCGTGCTTCCCCCCTATCGCGGAAATAATAGCCTCCAGGCTAGCCCTGTTACCTTCTCAATCTGCGACGAACCTTGGTATACCATTATTTCAGAAAGCTTTGACGAAAAGGCTCAAGTAGGTTATTGCCTTCACTTGGCCCAAAACACATGGCCATTTGACTTGAGGGTTTTCCTGAGTATTAAAACCCCAACATCGAGCATCAGGCTGAAACACCAGGAAGTCTTTGAGCTCACGTGCAAGGGGAGAATCATGGGAAACGAACGATTCGTAGTTGGAGAGAACGCAAACCGCGAGCTTGTTATCTACCGATTTGATCGATAGGCAAACAGTTTTGGTCCCTGATACGAACTTGTGCATGATCCTGGATGTTTCAGCCACATGGGCTGCGGTTACCATTTCAACTCTTCCAATGGGAAAACAAGCACTTTCCTCCCACAGCTCGCCGAGAATATTTGCAACGGAGAATGCCTTGTCTATGAATTCTTACCTTGATAACCCGACAGGAGGCCCAGGACTGACCGATTTGGATAACGTGTTGTCAAAGCGATACATATCTAAGGGCCATTCTTGCTCGGTTGACCACCGTCCCTATTCCAAAGGCGAAGGCGGCCTGAGATTGTTTCCCCGTGACGTAGAATGGAAAGAGGTGAAACATGTAGCTCTGAGGCAAATAGACTTCGTAGGAGAACTCGGGGGTACGTGTGACCGAAATTTGGAAAAACTGATGTATTAGGTATATCGTAATGGAGGTATGGAGGCCGTGTAGCCCTTGCTTTTGTAAAGCGGGCAATTACACCTTCACCGTCCTGAACGGAGATGATAGTGCGAAGTTGATTGTGACGGAGAATCAGTCTTGACTCTTGACGAAAGATGCATTGCTTATCTACTGGCTATCTTCCATTAAGCCGCTTCTGTCAAAATCAAAATCAATGAAATACACATGTCCAGATCCTGTTCCCCAGGCAAAGCTGAAATTATGAGCGTCAAATGACTCGGTGCGATATTGTGGAGGGAGCCAAATGAGTTTCTCCTCACCATCAACCTTTAAAATCCAGTCATCTTTAATAACGATCTTGCAGTGGCCAGTGTTAAATTGGTCATTAAAAGAGCATTTCGGGTACCCGAACCCTCTCATCCCAAAAAGATATCTTTGATCGATAGGTGATTATCTCCTGGGCTCAATCATCAGTCATGACTGTTTTCCAAGGCACATTCTCTCCGGTTTCCGTGTTTTTCAATTTCACGTAGTAGTTCACTTCGTATTGTTGATCAACTTCACCAAACTAAGAAGTAAAAAAACACCCATCAGGAGAGAAAACCAGTCTGGACACTGAGTCAGACTCTTTGCGGATTGTGTACTGTATTGATTCAGCTTCGGGATCCCACAAAATAATACTAGCTATCGACCCCGTCGCGAGCCGCTGACCGGATGGAGAAAACGATATGGCCGTCGTGACATTTGAATGAGCGGGAGGTTGATTTTGGGTTGCCTTTGCTGAGAGGTCCCATACAGTTACGGAGTCATATCCGCAGCCCACCAATACATGGCCATTATGAGAGAGTCTCATCCCGTAGAGTGTCCCGTTCGCTCGGAAGGTGTTGATCAGAAGCCCAGTCTCCGCATCCCTCACAGTGACTCTCCCCCACCACGAGCTCGAAAACGAGAGGAGACCATCCGGTGAGAATACTGCCTCGATACCCTCGTCACCCTCGTCTGCTGGGATTTCTAAGACGCGCACAAGATCCCACGTAGTAGTATTCCAGACGTGGATACTTTGGCCCGTAGCAACTGCCATGAGCTGGCTATCGGGCGAGAAGGCCACACTGTCCACAAATTTATCTGCTTCAGGTGCCTTCTCCAAATTTCCAGTTTTAGAGTCATAGACACGTACGCTTTTCTCAAGCCTCGTGGCAACCAGGTTTCCGCATGGGGAGAACGCACAGAAAAAGTTGTCTATAAGAGTGGTCCATTTGAGGTTCTCCCGAATAACATCCCACACACAGATCCGATCAGATGACCGCGACATCAGAAGCTGGTTATCTGAGGAGAATGATAGATTTTGAACTGGGGATCCCCCATCTGGATGATAAAAAGTTTTTTCGTGGGTCCAGTTGATCTTGTCCCAAATCCTGATTTCCTTGTTTTTTGCCAATAGTTCCGAGCTTTCTTCTGTTGAGCTTTCTTCTGCAAACAGCTCATCGTTCGGCGAAATAGCAAAACAATTTATCCTTTCTGAAAGACGAACGGTTTGTCTGAGACATCTGGTACTGCTATCCCATACTTTCACGGATCCCCCAGATGTCGCGACAAGGGTAGCACCATCGGGGGAAAACACTGCAGATTTCCCATCACACCCGTCAATTTCAAACAGGACGGATCCCCAGCTATCATCCACGGTAGGGACTCTGGTAATCCAAGAGGGAATTTTAATTCATTCAGCTGTCTGACTATGCTCTGCTTTGGCGCGAATATCAGTGCAGACACATAGATTTGAAGTGGAGCTAACTTGGCAATTGACATGTTTTTCAGAATGAATCTTTTTGCGTCAATCAAAAAGGTAGATAGCTTGGGCTCGTCAGTTTTCTGAATTTAGATGATTAGTCAAGGCTTCATTTCAACCCATTAGAACGATAACCTACTGCAATGAATTTTTGCAGAGTACTGATTAATTCGTACTGGGCGGGTAGCATCTGTAGCAAGCTCATGGCTTCTATCCAATGAAGGAAGTGAGAGGCAAGAAAATCATAGATTCTGTTTTCGTGAACATTGTCAAGTCCGCTGTGTACCGTATGGTGAACCCAGTAGCCACATGCATATCGGATTGGATACAGCACATCGACCTTTGGGACTTGGACATCTTCACATTCAATACCCACGTTTGGAAGATTGTATATGTTTTTCTTTAGCACATTATGCATTGTTGAGAGATTTCATGGTGAAGTAACTCCCGTGGAACGTCTCGGAGCTGTCTGTAATGTTTGATCAAGTAATCCTGGGCGGATTGATGGATAAAAGACACTCTGTCTTCGTATACAGTGAGAAAAGAGCTGCAATCTTGGACAACATCCCTTGAGCTTTCAACTGGCAAACAAGCCAACAATTCTATCTCACTACAAGTCAGCGGGCGACATGCAAGCATAGTTGCAATAAGGACGCTTTTGCGGTGCCTGAATCTCTTCGGGTCAGGATCAGAGAGTTGCTTAAGTAGGAACCCATAAAGCTCTTCAAGCTCTTTAGGGGCCTCTTCCAGTATGTCCTTCCACCTATAGGGTGGACTGCGCTTGAATTCTTTGCAAAGCAATGAAACCCAGATAAATGTGTTGCTCGCTCGTTGTCGCAAGTCATTAATAATCTCTTCAAGACTTGTTTTGTCTTTGGCCCGTTTGGCAAGCTGACAGGCTTTCGAATCTATGTAGGCGTTGATGGGATTTCTCAGAGAAATGTTGTCGAGGTTGAGACTGATCCCGACTGATGACCTGATAGGCTCCATTCGTATGGCAATCTCTGATAAAGGTCTACTTGATAGAAGACATCTCACCTTTTTGCTTGTTTCCGTTGAGGACAAAAGATCCTCAATAAAACGTAGAAGTGTTTCTCTAGACTTGTCTTCACACTCATCGAGAGCATCGATGACAAGCACCACCTGCCCTATGTGGGGATCTTCGAGGATCCTTTTGAAAATGCGACACATGCTGGTCAGGGCGACTTCATTTGTGAAAAGCATTGGGCCAGTGTCCTTGAATTCCTTTTCCAGATGTCTTATTGCCTGTGGTTGCTGAACTACTAACAACCACAAAAGGCTCCTTAAGACGCCTACTCCGGTATTCCGCTGATCACTTCCTTTCTGGCAGAAAAAGCAAAGAAGCTCTGGTGTTTCGGTGTCGAAAAGCTGATCCGAAAGGAGCTGTTTTATCATTCCAACTAAGAGCATGGTTTTGCCGGTTCCTGCCTGTCCGTGGATCCAGAGCAGACGGGGGGCAGTAGAAACCGTCCAGCTGGTAAAGCTCTTATATTCATCTGTGCTCAGGATCCAACTGTAGCATTCCCCAATAATATTGTCATTTTGATCTTCAATATCCCGGATTTTAATTCTTGGGTCGATGCAAAACAAACTTTTCATACACTCACTTCTCTGAAACTCTTCTTCCTTGGTTTTTGCCCTTAGGCTCATCTGCGAAACTTCATTAATGAGCTCCTCCATTTGACCATGTGTTTGCTCTTGCTTGTACTGGGCCATATCTTTCGAATGGAGTCTTCCGCATCGCTGATAGATTTCAAGTCTTCTTCCCAATCGTCAAAGTCTAGAAACGCACGCAGAAAGACCTGGAGCTGATTGCGGTAAAAGAAACGGACACTTTTGATCAGGTAGAATAGTAGCGCTTCATAGAGGCCTAGAAATCTTTTTTCGAGTGCTTCGCGGACATGCTCCAAGGTTTGATCGTTGTGAACATCCTCAACGCACAGTTGCTTATCGACAATTGCCGCATGCCAGTTTATGCGATCAAGAACCACGCTAACTCCGCTATATAATGAGGCCATGGATTTCACTGTTTTGGCTAGAATCTAGTGAAAGATCAGGGGATGTGAGTTTTGCGCACTGCTAGATGATGACCGGGAGTTTCACTTACATCCACGGTCGAGGCGATGATGGCCCAAGGCAATGCAGCGTGCGGGATGTTAGCTATCCCCTTGTCAAGAATGTCCTTCAACCGAGCGACGATATTTAAAACACTTTCCGCCTTCTCAGTCCCGTTCTTCCTTTGATCCACTCGTTCGAGCCCTTTTTCCATGATTGTTTCCAACTCCGCTTGACCCATAGGCGCAGAGTGACCGGCCTCCTTTTCATCCTAGCATGCCAACTCTGAGTCCGATTTGGAGTTTTCTAAAAAGGCCAGGACGCATAGAATCTCAAGCTACGGCCAGGTGAGGGTAGCCGTATAAGTTTCCGCCGAGTACGTCTCGTGTTTGACGATAGATCGTGGCAAGATAATAAAATTAGAGAATGATCATGTATCCAGGGAAGGATCTTTCAAATACTGCTCGATTTGCCATCCCTGGAGAATCAAGTAGGTAACAAGTTTATATGACTAGAGAATCATAACAGGACCCCTAAATGTAGACCACGAAGTATTTCAACGATCCCAAACCAATTGCGTGTGGCCCCATATTACTTTGCCTTTCCTTGAAACTTGCACGCGACACATGCCTTGATTCCACACCCAGCACATGTCAGGGTGTATATAGGCTTCCATAAATGACACACCCCACACTCTTCCACCCCCAGCTGTTTCACCCAAAACCCAAGATGACGGCACTGTTCTGGGCCTTGCCCCGTGCCCTGGGCCTTGGCTCCTGGTACTGTAAGACGAACATCCTCCAGCCAGCCACAAAATGTCTCCATCACCATACCCTTTAGCTCGACACGGAGGTCATCGCTGGTATAACGCCCACTTTCATGGGAGAGTTTTGTGGTGAAATATGGGATGAAGGGTTTGATGTAGTGAGGGATTCCAAATTGTTTCTCGTTCATCTCCTCAAGGTCAGGTTGAGAGGCGGACTCTGCAATGGAGGACCTAACACTGGAATCATCATCACGATTAGTGCCTAGATTGATGGAGCTCAGATTGCTAAAATCATAGTAGATAGAAGAACCGTTTTCGCTCCAACCACTGTCGGCCTCTTCACTCGTGGTAGATTCGGCGTGGTGCTCTTTAGCGTCGTCTTCCAAGGCACTATCCTCTAGACTCTTGTGATCCCCTTCTCCCAAATCATGATTCAAATTCACTTCTGAACTGGGATTCTGGGAGGCAGCAGTCATATAATCACCGATCGAGGCCCCCCCCTCCACAGAATTTTCACCCTCATCACAATCATCATCACCATCTGGAATTCCAAACGGATCCAACATCCCTGAGCCCACATCCTCACCAAATCCAGAAGCATCCATATTATCCTTCCTTATTACCTCCTCCTTGGGCTCCCGCATCCAGTCCTCCGCGACCCGACAATTATCCTCATTCTCCTGGCGCTCCCTCTCGCACCGCGCCAGCTCCTCGAGCGAATCTGCTGAGGTCGGGTCCATGTGTACGCTGTGCCGGTAGCTGTAAATATATCGTTCCCGCGGGTTAAGCATATTCCACCACCAGGGGTTATGAGGTCTCCAGCCTGTGTAGCCGGGAGCAAACAAGGGTGGTTCAACTCCCGCCGCCCGACGAGCCCTCTCCCTTGGGCCAAATTGCTCATCATGTATAGAGCGGCGGATTGGGTCTCGAAGAATCTCGACGGCTTCTTGAATCTGGGGTTGGGTGAGTGGGGGTTCGTGATTGAGAGAAGGGGAGAGCTCTGTGTTGGATTGGGAGGGAGAGAGAGAGAGAGAGAGAGAGAGAGAGAGATTGTGTGTGTGTGTGTGTGTGTAGGAAGTACACACCTTCTGAAACTCATGGCTGTTGTCATCTCCGCCTGTTTTGTCAGGGTGGTGCTTCAATGCAAGTCTCTTGTATGCGCTGTTAATGTCCTTGAGTGTTGCATCTGTGGAGATTCCAAGGGTTTCGTAGCAGTCCAAGGGCAGAATATTTTTGCGTCTAGCTGAAGACGAGCCGGACATGGTGAAAAAACATACGAGGATTTGCTGTTGGCTGTTCTCCCTTGTGTTTCTTTCGTGGGAATGGGTTTCCGGTGTTGATGTGAGAGAGAGAGATTCAAGGAGTCAATAATCTCTCTTAAGTGAAAAGCTTGAAACACAGAAATCCAAAACCAATGTAGGAATTGAGCTGGGTAAGGTATCTTGCGAGTAAATAAAGGCAGTGACAGTTTGGGATAAGAGCGGTTGTGGGTGGAAAGATGTATGCACAGAGCTGGGTAAGGTATCTTGCGAGTAAATAAAGGCAGTGACAGTTTGGGGTAAGAGCGGTTGTGGGTGGAAAGATGTATGCACAGAGCTGCCTCAAAAGACAAGAGGCCATCATTACTATCAAATCCTGGGCGATTTACACTCCTGCTAAAGCACATTTATAATTCAGCAGATTCTCTGCTAATCCCAAATTGATTTGACTGACAATGGTATTGACCCTGTCGGGTAATTTGGGCTGCAGGACCAGGAAACAACGAAAAAAGTGAATGGTACAAATAAAATGTATAGAGATGGATTTTACAGGTGGTGAGAATCTAGGTATGTATGAGTTAGTCTACACATAATGTGACTCCCTCCCGAAATAACATCATGGCAGCGTCTATTCGGCGCTGGCGGCGGCACCAGTGATAATTTCGACCAGTTCACCAGTAATGGCGGCTTGACGTTGACGGTTGTACAAGATCTGGAACCTGCAGTGGTGTTAGTTCTCACACTCTCGCAGATAGATATGTGTAACTTACTTGTTGATCATCTCACCAGCATTCTTCGAGGCGTTCTAATGAAATCTGTTAGTCTGGTTCAAGTTGTGCTACCCACCCAGCAGTATTACTTGCCTCCATAGCATTGCGACGAGCCTATAATTGAATTAGCATTGTTTTCTGACATATAAAGTCATTAGAATCCTTACGGAAATTTCACAAGCGTGTCCCTCAGCCAAGGCCCAGAACAAGCTGTTAGCAAGGGCGTATTCGCGGAGGTTGCTCAGAGTCTCCTCATCAGCTTCATAGGCAGAGAAGTTGGCTACACATTATGGTAAGTACTAGAAGCACACAATTTACTTGATCGGATTGTAAAACTCACGGGACTGGGTGATAGCCTCCTCAGAGTAAGCCTCAACGCTGGTGGCCTCGTAGCTCTGGGCGTTAATAAACTTGTTGTAAATAATCTTAACGCTGGCGTAGTCCGTGGGGAGGAGCGCAATCTGGTCGGCAATAGCCTGGGCATCGGCAAAGGTAGGAATGTCCTTGCAGACGTTGGCGAAGCTCAGGACAAGGGCGTCACCGCTGCTACGGGACAGCTGAGCCTTGGCCTTCTCACCCAGGACAACAATATCCGCGTTGGGGTACTCCAGGAGGTAACGGCGGGTAGCCTTGCTAAGACTGGAGTGAATACCACCGCAAAGACCCTTGTCAGAGCTAGCAACGACGAGCAGAGTCTTCTTGTCCTCGAGGGGCTTGGTCTCGGCGTTATCGAAAACGGTGTTGGAGGTCTGACCGTAGGCACGGGAGTCGGACATAGCCTTCTGGGCGCGGGTGAGGCGAGTGGAGGCAATGACCTTCATCGTGTTGGTGATCTTTTCGATGTTCTTGATGGACTTCAGGCGGCCTTCGATTTCACGCAGGGTCGCGAAGTTGGCGGCATTGGGAGGAGCAGTGCTTCAGCACAATCAGCAATTGATCACCATAATTCCCATCATTCCATCCAGTACCCCAAGCCCTTTTATCTCATTTCACGGGAACAATTGACCTGTAGGCGTTGGGTTGGACGGGGAGGGGAGTAAAGCTCATCTCCAGTGGGCTACTGGCAGTCCGGAAGAAGAGAACTTACCGGGTGACCGCAACGCTGCCAGCCCTCACGGCCGGACGAACAGCACGGGAGAACATGGTGAGATCAAGCCGTAGGATTGAACAAAGGAAAACACCAGTGATAGAAGTGACAGGACCGCGGATGGAGGGTACACCACGAGGGTCAATCGCTGGTGGAGGTGGTCAGTGGTGGTTGATGAGAAGTCAGCGAATTCGACTCCTGTTTCTGTTCTTCCGACAGCCGGCACAACGGGAAAGCCTTCCACGCTAGTCCCGGAAGGGTACTCTGTACGGAAACTCGAACCGACCACACGCGCAATACACACAAAACCGAAATTTCCCGTCCCCGGGCCATGAAGGAACGCAGGCACCAATATGGGAAAAACATTACACCGTCAGGCATCCGCCCGGAGTTCAAACTTCGGCCTCTCTCGTTCTCGCGCTGGCAAGCCTCAGGCAACAAGCCCGCGTCGCAACGAGAGTGGCTGAACGGTCCGGAGAAACGTGAGGATCGCCTCAGGCCCCCAAAAGGACGGGCCTCGTTTTCCATTCCATTCCTTTCCTCTTCTTCCTCTGGACCTTTCCTCTCTTCTCTCTCCTCTCGCTCTCCGTTCACTCATTACTTGACTCTCCCCTTACTACTCCTATAACCCTCCCCCCCCTCTTCTCTACCCCTTTCCTTCTACCCTTCGTCAATGCATCTCTTCTCTTGACGCTCACCTCCTCTCTTCTCTGCTTCTCTATTGGTCAGGATCTCGTTGACCTCATCATTTTATCAAGCGCCAGCTCTGTGCTTCAGGCTTGGCAGGTCAACCCCGAGTCCCTGTCTCACTGCACCACGAGTTCAACTGGTATCCTTTCTCTATACTCGACGTCGTCTCATCCATCACGTGCCAGCAATCATGAGCTCTTCAGAGGACGATACCCCACTTGTTAAGGCGAATGGGCGATCTTCTGGTAAGTGTTTGTTTTGTAATTCTTGATTAATATCATTTATTTCCTGTCGCTTCTCCTTCTTCTTCCCAATTAATCCTCCTTGATCTTGAAAACTTTAATCTATCTCTCCCGCCAACCTTTTTTTTGGACCTTTGATTCCCAACATTCTAACCCAGTTTCTTTTCGCTAGGCGTGAAAATGAACAACGCGACGAAACCCAATGGCCATGTCGACCCTGGTGTGTCAATTCGATTTGGACCGGTACAGAAGGATGGTGACGTTGCTATGAAAGACGCGGATGGTGCCGGTTTTACCAAGAGAAAGGCGCGCACAAGTGTTGGACAAGCAAAGTCGTATGCGGAGCCGGAGAGCAGTGAGGACGATCAACCTTTGGTACGCCTACTCGTTTCCCCCCAATTTTGCGACGCCTCCGTTGTCGCTGTTTGTTTCGGCGGCTGACCATTCGACAGAGCAAGCGCCGTCGCACCTCAGTGAAACACGAAGACCCTGAAACCGATGAAGATGTGCCTCTAGCCATCAATGGGAGGAAGTTGCCCAAGGCTTCGGAGACTGCCCTTGGTGACGAGTCAGACTCCGATATTCCGATAGAACGGAAGCTGGCGAATGAGAAACGGAAGATTCAGGTCAAGGCAGAAAGGGATGCGAAAGCGAGTCGGAAATCGGACACCTCGAAGCCCGCCAAGCCAACTCCGACCACCAAGAAGCAGACTAACGGCGTCAAAAAGGAACCTACCTCTGCCAAACAGACGCTCAAGCAGATCAAAGCGGAGCCAAAGTCTACACCTGCGAAGAAGAACGGCAAAGCCACTGCAGTAAAGAAGGAGGAAAGCGAGGAGGCAGAGGATGCTGAGGAAGAGGAGTACCGATGGTGGGATGACCCAACCAAGAGTGATGGAACAATCAAGTGGACCACCCTCGAACACAATGGTGTGGTTTTCCCCCCACCTTACGAGCTTCTGCCGAAGAATGTGAAGCTCAAGTATAATGGGGTGCCAGTTAATCTTCACCCCGATGCAGAAGAAGTCGCCGGCTTTTTCGGCAGTATGCTGAACTCCACCCAGAATGTTGAAAACCCTACTTTCCAGAAGAACTTCTTCATGGACTTCAAGGACATTCTCAAGAAAACAGGGGGCGCGACTGATCAGAAGGGCAATAAGGTTGATATCAAGGAATTCTCAAAGTGTGATTTCCAACCAATATTTGCTTATTACGACATGAAGCGCAATGAAAAGAGAGCCCTTGCCCCCGCGGAAAAGAAACGCTTGAAGGCTGAGAAAGATGAAGAGGAAGCCTCTTATATGTACTGCATGTGGGACGGCCGCAAACAAAAAGTTGGCAATTTCCGTGTCGAACCACCCTCGCTCTTCAGAGGTCGTGGTGAGCACCCCAAGACGGGTCGTGTTAAGTGCAGAGTGCAGCCTGAGCAGATTACCATCAACATTGGGAAGGAAGCTCGTGTTCCTCCGCCCCCCGAAGGTCATCGTTGGAAAGAAGTGAAGCATGATCGAGAAGGTACCTGGCTTGCTATGTGGCAAGAGAACATCAATGGCAATTATAAATATGTCATGCTTGCTGCCAATTCCGACGTAAAAGGCCAAAGCGATTACAAGAAGTTTGAGAAGGCTCGCGAATTAAAGAAGTATATCGCAAAAATTCGCAAGGATTACCAGAAGAATCTCAAGCATGAGCTGATGGTGGAGCGACAGAAGGCCACTGCAGTCTACCTCATTGACCAGTTTGCTCTTCGTGCGGGGAACGAGAAGGGTGAGGATGAGGCTGATACAGTGGGATGTTGCTCTCTGAAATACGAAAACGTCACACTTAAGCCTCCGAATAAGGTTATATTTGATTTCCTGGGTAAAGACAGTATTCGATTCTACGATGAAGTCGAAGTCGATCTCCAAGTTTTCAAGAACCTCAAAATTTTCAAGAAGGCGCCCAAGAAGGATGGTGACGAAATCTTCGATCGCCTAACGGTAAGATTTGTTATATAAAAAACAACTTAAGTCCTAAGAACGTATACTGACTTTTTCAGACCTCCGCCCTCAATAAACATCTTTCCGGATACATGCAGGGCTTGACTGCCAAGGTTTTCCGTACTTACAACGCTTCCCACACGATGTCTACACTACTTAAGGACATGAAAGCAACAGGAAACAACGCAGAGAAAGTCAAAGCATACAACGATGCCAATCGCAAGGTTGCCATTTTGTGTAACCACAAGCGAACTGTCGCAGCATCCCATGCCGGCCAAATGGAGAAGATGAGCGAACGGGTAGGTGTCTTCAGAACTCAAATTACCCTCGCACCAGTTTACTGATTACCTTCTCTCGTTGAATACAGATTAAGGGCCAACGGTATCAGAAATGGCGCATGAAGCAGCAATTGCTTGATCTCGAACCCACTCTCAAGAAAAAGAAGGGCGCCAAGTATTTCGAGCTACCTGAGGACATCGACAAGGAATGGATCAAAGAACATCAAGCATTCCTTCTCGAAGAACAACGGCAAAAAATCAAGAAGAAGTTCGAAAAGGAAAACGAGAAGCTTGCTGCGGATGGCGAGAAAGAAATGAAGGCGAGCGAACTCGAGAGCCGCCTGGAGGTCGTGAAGGATTTAGAGAAGAAATACAACAAGGAGAATAAAACCGGCAAGGTGGAAGCCGAAGGCAGGGGCCCAACCGCGGAAAAGATTGAAAACGCTATCGCAAAGATTCAGCAGCGTATTGATACGATGGAACTGCAGGCTCAGGACAAGGAGGACAACAAAGAGGTGGCTCTCGGGACCTCGAAAATCGTGCGTATTTCCCTTTTCAGAGGATTTCTTACCACATCACGACTAATATGAAACAGAATTACATTGATCCCCGCCTCACAGTCGTCTTCAGCAAAAAATTTGACGTTCCCATTGAGAAATTCTTCTCCAAAGCTCTCCGAGAAAAGTTCGAATGGGCCATCAAGTCTGTTGATGAGAATTGGGAATTCTAATTTTCATATGCTATGGCACGAATCCTTTCAGAGTGTGAAAAAATAATCCCTCCTACGGCTGTACCTTACAATGCTCCTTGTTCTCTCACAGTAAGTACACAGACTGTGTTATACGTTGTACACCGCCCTGCTCTTCAATTTTCTGTTTCGATTGCAATTTCTTATAGAACCGTACCTCTTGCAGCGGATCCTCACCATCGTCTCCAGAGTTTTGCATACAACTTCTCTATCAAGACAAAGAGGGTTTTTACATTTATACTCTACTTTTGCCTTTGAAAATTTTAGTTTTTGAAATTTTGAAGCCTTGCTTGATTTTGTTCCAGATAAAATTTCAGGAGGGGATGGCAGAAGCACGAAGAAACGAGCAATTGTTTGGCCTTGTTGACGCTGACACAAACGCCCAATTATACATTACTACATTCAATACCTTATACTACCCTATACTATATTATATTAGATTCTTACAATTGAAGTTTTTCTCACTTACAATACTACTGTGCCTGATAGTAATCTAGCTTTGTACTAGGCAGTTCAGCCTGAGGACAGCCTGTCTCTTCCCGGATTTTAATATCTCCCCTGGCATGGTCTTTCTTTCCTCGTTCACTGCCATCTGACTTGTAGGGAAGTTTCCCATTTGTTCCTTCTATTTGAACCAGCGCTGACAATGCCATAACTGGAAACCACGGCAGGTAAAGCACAATCGACCGAAGCTGTCATTGAATCAAGGTCCTTCTGGAACTCATCATCAGAAAGGAATCATTCTCACAGGTGCCTAAGGAAGTAGTGAGGCTATCACTTGTGCGAGGAAATCCCCTCAACCCCGTTGACCAACCAACCTCCACGCAGTCACTCTTCTTCCATCGCGTCTATTCTTCTCTTAAGAACAAAGTAATATTCCACCTCCTGTCTTTTTATTTCTCTTACTCCCCCTCAGTCTGAGTTCCCCATCAGCAACTAAAACTAGGTCGTCGCCTCGATGAGCTCGTCATATAGCGCTTCCTCGGGTCAGGACTCGATCAGCTCTTCAGTAGACAGAGTACTGACCAAATCAAGTATTGATCGTGACTTTACCAACTTTCTGGACCTCAAGAAAGAACATCATGCTCACTTTATAACCAACTTCCGGGATTACGCTGGGGCAAGTGACTTCACTTGGGAAGACCTTCGAGACTTGCCTGGTGCGCGGGATGCATGCGTACTTGGATTCTTGGATCAACATGGGAAGGACATCTGGGGTATGCCGAGAGGTCGAAAGAAATATTTAATGAAAGAATCACTTAAGAAACCGCACGAGTTGTTCATTTATCCGGAGAGAATAAACGATTAAGTGCTGCTCTGTCTTCATCAGAAAGACTTGACTGCCATGCTGTCTTTCTCTTTGGGCTTATCTTGATTGTCGATAGTCTTAAACGTGTCCTTGTGATCTTGTTGGAAAAGAAAGCAAAGGGAATTTCTCGAAGCCGGCAGTCTCTGGCGACCGCGAATCCAACTGAAAGGACCAGTCAGCTCCCAAGAACAGGTGTCCATACTGAGAGTGCGCCGGGACCATCTGGCACTCGCAGTAAGGGGAAGGCCCCTGAAAGAAACAATGAACCGCCTCTTCCTGACGAGCCTCTTTTACCTGTTAATGACGAACCACCTGTTCATGTTAATGACGAGCCGCTCTTTCCTGCTAGTAATGAGCCACAAGGCCCCCATGAGACGACTATGACCACAAATGTGACTGTCACCAATCAAAGCCAGGTTACAGAGCTTCCCCTAGGCACTGTAACCGCCTCCGTCAAGCATGCGGAAGCGAGGAATACTTTCCCTGGTTATTTCCACTAAAGGCAAACCGAGAAAGTTGCATCTTGGGAAAGACACCAGATTGATACGTATTTCGTTCTCCCATCACCAAGTGAGCCCGAACGGCCCCAGCCTTAATCCGATACAGGGATTTTCTCTCAGCGTCGTCTTTTGTTGAGCACATGAACGAGCAGTCCCAAAGACAAGAGTGGGATCCACATGCACAGCTTGCGGCGGAAGGATATGAGACCCAGGCGCTGCGCTCGCCCATGCAGGGGCTTGCGGTGTCAGTCAAATTTCAGTGGACTGGCGATGAGGTGTTGGTCCGTTGGGGGAATGACGAGGACTGGAGTATCGTCAAACACGAAGTCCAGCGAGCATGGGTGGCCAAAGAGTTCGGGGTTAAGCACGTCCACATGTTCAAGATCTACGTTCAAGTTCATTTCCGGGACTGAGCCTTGAATACCTTTGGTTTATTTTCTTTTCATTTCGTTTTTGCGTGAGGTTACATTTCTGGATCAAGACAGAAAATAAAGTTTTCAGCAAGGGTCAAGAGCACATGTATCCATCTGGAATAGTGCGAGACAGTCGTGGAGAGAAACTGGCTATTATTATTATCTCTTGGGTTGAGAATCGAGATTAGTGAGAAAATCTACGTGCGTCGATAGTTGGTTGTTTAGCTCTCGCACGAACCATGGAACACAGATGTAAATCTCACCCAGATCGGAGAATTAACGGGAGGGACTGACGTCAATTAAGTTCATCGAACCTCCAAGAGGAAGAATGATCTTCAGGTGTGGCTTAGCATGAGATGGTCAGTGAGTCGTCGGGGTTTGATTTTGAGTTAAGAACGGAAGACATTGATCGAGTGATTCCATGATTATTATTGCTGGGGACGATGGCGAATCTCTCTTTTCCCCAGCTCGAGACTAGTACCTTTAGTTCCTTCCTTTGAAGCTCGAGTTTGCTTCTTCCATGTGCTCGCCCGCAGAAATAAGGACTGGGTTTGCTAGGGCCAAATGAAGGGAGTGTAAATACATGCCCCCCGATCCCAGCAGGAAGCGTAGATCCTTTTTATTCCTGCTGTTCTTCCCTGCAGGTGATCAAACCACTGTGCTGGCGGGTTAATCTATTTGGAGCTTTGCTTGTTTCTTCTCCCGCGAATTCGTTATCGCCAAAGGCATGATTATTATTCTCGGAGTGTTTAATCTTAATACTCGCCACACCGGACTTCCTTGGACCCTCACCTCCGCCAGCAGGAATCATTATTCGAGCTTTCCGGGGACCATCAAATATCACGATCATTTTCTCTTTCATCTCTTGACAGTCCAATTTTCTCCGGTTTGGCCATCGCCGAATTCCAGCCTTCTTTCTGTCGTGCAGGCTTTTTTGGTTTATCCTTTTTTTCTTTTCCTTTTCTTTTCCTTTTCTTTTCCTTGCCGTTCTCCCAGCTTATTCCCCCTCCTCTTACCCACTTGGACCCGACACTATGATCAGACGGTGTTCCTGACGAAGGGAAAAAAGTCCCACAACGCGGTGCTTGGCAGGGGAACCCAGTCGCAAACGAGCCGACACCTCACCTCACATACAACTAATAATCTTCTCGATGCAGCGCTAACGGAGTTCGTTGGTGGGGGGGAGACGAAAAAGAAGAAGAGAAAACCTGAGGACGGGCGATTCTCCTGAATCAGGACTTCCTATTCGGAACCGAGTAATAATAACTAATAGCCTCTCGGAAGAGTCCGATTTATACTAAGATAATCAGAGAATTATACAGGGATCTGGAGAATAACGGGTTAACAAATCATGAATAATAAGATTAAGAAGTGCTGGATTTGCTTTTTCTTTCCTAGCGTTGGCTGCACTCGCGTGGAGGACGGAGTACATTTCAAGCCTCGCAGGATCAACTAGAGAGGCGGCGAATATTATTGTATTTCCACTATTTTCCCGCTGAGAGGTGGAGAGATGGGCTGTTTGCTGGCCGAGAAGAGGGCTTGATCCTGGGATCCTAGTCAAGGAATTTCCAGAGATACCCAGTTTATTATTCTTATTCCATGATTTCCATTCGCATCTCATAATATAAAGTGGTGATACTCATAATCGGCCCAAACGGGTTAACCCCCAAACCTTCTCCTCCTCGTCTTAATTAGACTAATATTAACCACCTCCTCCTCCTACCCTTCTTTCTTCCCCTCTCTTCTCTTTCATTATTATTTGCCTTTTTCCCTCTTCTACCTTTCTATATTTTCATTTTGCCTGATTTGGTCCACGGTACCCCCCTCCCCCAAAGAACAATAGAGAGCACGGGAAGAAAAGAAATTTGTCCTTTTGCGTACTTCATCTCCTCTTATTACCGACACTGTGCATACTAATTCGACACCACCACCGCCGCCGCCGCTGTATCTCCCATTCACTTTCCCACCGTCCTCGTTCTCCCCGCATTCTTCGTATCCTTTCCTGGTGCGGGGCGACTCGATTAACTAGAATTCAATCTCCAGTGCCTTTGAAATTCGAGGAACTAAGACGGGATTACAAAACATCCAGCCACACTTCTCTCTTCAAGGCCTCTGCAGCTCCTGTCGCACAACCCCACCATGGCCGATACAAAGCCATCCGTATTGATTGTTGGAGGGCTGGGTATGTTCACCCCTCCCAACAACTGCTCTACCTGTATCCCTCTGGAAGAGACTAAATAAGGACCGATCTGACTGTTATCTTGCAGGATTTATTGGTCGCCATCTGGCTCTCTACATTCACGAAAACAACTTGGCTTCCGAGGTCCGCCTTGTGGACAAGGTCCTTCCACAGCTTGCGTGGCTAGCCCCCGAGTTCGAAGAAGCATGCTCGAAGGATAAGTTTGTCCAAGCCGATGCTAGCAGAGAACGTAAGTGATTCTCATGACCTTTGTTGACCATACTCTTGTACTTACCTCCATGGTTTTTATCCACAAATCCAGAACACCTCCCTCGTATCTTTGACCGCACCAATGGCGAGCAATTTGACTACGTGATTAACTGCGGCGGTGAGACGAGATATTCCCAGCCGGACGATGTCTACGAAGTGCGCAGTTTCAACCTGAGTGTGGCACTGGGTCGCGAGGCCGCCCGTAGGGGGATTCGTTCCTACGTTGAATGCTCAACCGCTCATGTGTACAAGTCCGGATCGTCCCCGCGGAAAGAAGATGACAAGCTTCAACCGTGGCACACGCTCGCCAAGTGGAAGGTGAAGGCAACTGATGAATTGAAGAAGATCGAGGGCCTGAACTATTGTGCTTTGCGACTGCCCAGTGTCTATGGAGAGTATGACTCGGGCTACTTTGCCACAGGCATCTGCCTCGCGCGGGTCCACATCGATATGCAGAAGGACCTAGAACTTCTCTACACTGGGGACCTAAAGGTCAACACCCTCTACGTGAAAGACGCTGCTAGCGCGCTGTTCAAAGCTGCGGAATGGAGATTCAATGCCCCCACTGACGGATCAGCCCCGGTTGTTTTCAATGTCGTCGACCACAACAATACCCGACAGGAGCATGTCGCTCAGGCGCTTACCGAGGTATTCGGACTGAAATGCTCTTTCCTGGGTTCCCTGATCTCTCAGCTCGCGAAACTGAACCTGGATGACGTGGTCGACGATATGAACGAGGTGGGCCTGCAAGGCTGGTCTGATCTGCTCGAAGAGAAGGGAATCCAGCGCCCGGGACCGATCAGCCCTTTCCTTGAGAAGGATATTCTTCGGGATCAGGACATGTCGATTGACGGGACGCTCTTTGAGACCACCACTGGTTGGAAACCGAGTCGCGAGCATTTCAACGCAGACTCCGTTCGGGACATGGTTGAGAGCTACAAACGTATGGGATGGTGGCCATAGATGAACCTATGTCACCAATCTTGATCATTTCCGCTCGCCCGCCTTTCAACCCTAACCCTTCTTGTCTCGTCAAAACGCCATGTTTTCTTGAGGACATTATGGCAACCGATAACGACCCCCCCCCCTCCAGCCATAAGTGGTGTTTATTCCTGGAATGCACGCACATAATTGCGGAAAACTCGCATCGCAATAGATCCATTCGAAGCCACGGAAATATATCCCATCTCATTTGATCGGATAAAAAGCACCCACACGCACATATAGACCGCAATCTCTCTGCCATTTTTCATTCGTCCTACGATTCGGAGGGGAAACCCAGACACCTTACATGCTGACAACTATCGAAGCAATCACTCCCCCCACCTGTAATTTATAATATCTACACTACATACCCCAAACTCCTCGCTCATCTTTTTCTTTTCTTCTAGAACACTGGCATGTTCTACATTCTATGTTTCTATATCATTATGCCATATTTTTTTCCCCCTTTTCAATCTTCCGCATCTCCTCCTACCGTCTCTTCTTGCTTTCTTTTTGTGTCATTTGAAGTTAGTATAGCGCATCTGCCGATCATGACCCCAGTATCATATCATGCACTGTTAGATTTTCAATGTAAAAATAAGGTGTATCTTGGTTTAAGTGTTTTATCCTTCCCTTAATATACTGCCAATATATCTATCATCATATGCCGCCATTTATTGGTGATGGCGATACAGACTGTACTTTAATCTTGATAAGTGTTTTCTAACAATCACAAAAAGAGCCTGCGTGGACTGGGCTGGGCTACGAAATTCGAGGTCCTAAAAGAAGATAGATATATAGATAGTCAGAGGATGTATCATCAGTCATTATTAGTTGATTGCTAATAGCTATGTAGTTGGGTAGAACTATCTAGGATCAGGTACACACACATACATCATAGGCCCCCAGGGTCGAAGGAGTATGAAGTATTGTTTAGTACGCTGTCCCTTCCAGACGTCACTTAGCTTCTAACAGAAAAGAAAGGTCTAGTGTAAAAACGATCCCGATCCCGATCACTCCGCCCCAAGATGCCGGAGAGAAATTTTCAGTTCTTTAATTGCCGTAGCCACATCATCGAACGACAACGCGGATACCGCCCACCGAGCATGTTTCTGAGCCTGGGAAATAGCCTGATCGTCGACGTTATGCGATGGGATATGGCTGTGTGAGCTCGACACTACCGGGACCGGGGCGGCGGGAGAAGGGGTGGGGATCGGGGGTGCGGCGTGACGGGTAGTAGTTTGTGGTACGGGCGCGGAGGAGGATGAGGCCGAGGAGGTCCGCGAGAATTGTGGTGCGGGGGGTATATGATGTTGGGAATGAGAGGGGGAATGAGGATGGACGCCGCCACTAGGTGCGTTGTAGAACGAGTTCGGATCGTGCGAGGACGGGGGAGGAGGGATTCCTGAGGGGGGAGGGAAGGATTGAAACGCGCCGGGACCCCCGCCGCTCGATGGAGGGGGCGGCGGGGAAGGAGATTGGCGGGCTCTGCCGATACTTGTGGGGGTATCTGGTAAAGTAGGACCGGATTTTGAGGAGGCGAAGTCAGTCGGGGCGGAGGGGAGATTCAGGGGCGATTCGTCATCGGGAATTCCTCGCTGGGTGCTGGGCGGGTGCGGAGGAACCGAGGGGATTTCGACTGAGGTGGTACTTGGGGGCCGTGGGAGAACAGGTGCGGAGGGTGATGTTGAAGGGTGGTTTGTGTACTTGTCAGTTTCATCGGGGACTTCCTCGACGGAGGGTTGCTTTGAATGCTCCGGGAGTGTAGTCGCGGAGGGCAGGTCGGCAGGATTGAGCCCTTCCAGTCCTTCTTCTGCAGCCTCCTGGATCACCGGGTTTGATGCGTTGGGGTCCTCTCCGGCCTTTATGGCCCTTACGATCCTCAGTGCGTGGTACTTGGCGAACTTGATCTTCGCAGCGATTTCAGCCTCAGGGGGGTTCCATATTTGACACAGTTCGAGAAATGTGGCGGCAGCCTGGAACGTATCTGCCGTTTGCCTGTATCATGAAGAGCAAAAAAACTTAGTTGACAATTCCGAGTATGATTCCTGGGAAAGGAAAAAAGAGGGGGTACCAACCTAGTCACCTTGTTGGCCGTCATCGCGGCCTCTGCACGGGCAAAAACCTCCAAGCCAAATTGCTCCACGTAGGCGCTCGCCGCGACAGAATCCAACACAGCATCATTATTGGGATTTTCATTTTTGAACTTTCATCCGGAAAGTCATCAATATTAGTGCACAGCCCCAATACCTAAACTAGTAGCTATCCACAAGCATACCTGTTCGAGCTTCTCCATAAGAGTCACCGTGTATATCTTGACTTCATCGTCAGAGGTATGCAGGCCTTTTTCGATAATCTGATTGACAATCCAGAAATTACCTGTTGCAGAGGGAAAAAAACATTGGTGGTCAGCCCATCAATCACATCAAGTGCAGAATTGGGGTTGGCTCTGGGCGACTTACACCAGTAGGCGATGATGGGATTTGCGTCCCCGAGCTGAGCCGCTCGCAGGGCAAATCGCCCAACATCTGCGGTTTTCAATCCGGCAGGAAGATTGCTCGCCATATGTTTAGTTGTGACGGGGAAATTCGGGAGGTGAGAGAGCTTCAGTTGATGGATGCGGAGGGAGGAGGGGAATGCGAGGTTTGGCGGGGATGACGTTGGAGCTTGAACCCTGGGACGGGATTAATTAGCGCGCTGGTTCAATGAATGGCAGCCTAATACCGAACAAGTCGGGTTATACTCGGAATTATAAGACTTCATCATTCATCTCTTTCTCTCAAACAATTCTACGTACTTCTATCATTAGGCATCTTCGACAATCCATTCTCCTATCTCTACTTTCTCTTCCCCCAAAGCCTCCACCTCGAAATGATCCTCAACCTGTCCACCGAGCCCGCCGATTCTCTCAAGGACAACCCACACTCCACCCTTTTCTTCGAGTCCTGGTCGCAGGTCAAAGTCCTCGACTCGAACTCCGGATATCGCATCGCTATGACTTCCATCTTCCGAGGTGGCTAGAATCTCTTTGTACGGTCCCTGTCCGAGCTCGATGGTCATCAGCACCGGCGAAGGGCCGACAGGCCGCGTTCCAATCGTCGATTGTCTGCTCCTCGCAATCAGCTTGACTCGTGTTAGCCGGGGTGTCTGCAAAGGCGCCAGCATACGGTCTCGCCCCGGAAGAAGGACCCCAACGTCGGATAAGACTGCGCGCCGTCCCGCAGCCTCGGATGCAAGTGGTTTCGCCTGACAGGGGATGTTGGACGAAACCCAGAGCGTAAAAGGGCTAAGCTGGTCCTGGGCAAATGTAGAAACGACAATCGTGTAGACTCCCTCCTCCAACGCCTTTGCCTCCGCGAGGGACCCTCCACGGCGATAGTCGCCGCTATCCGTAACAATATCGCGACTACGGACTCGGGCAATGCGTTTACCATTGGACCAGAACAACTTCACATGCGTCGCAAGTTCGGCATCAGGTGACTCGAGAACAAGCGACACATCTGTAACATCCGAGATCTCCAAGCTGAATTGTGGGTTCAGGGGGTAGCGAGTTGATTCCGCATTACCACCAGCAGTGGATGGAGTCCAAGACCCTTGCATCTTCGTCACACACATATATTTATTCTGAGCATGCGCTATGTGCACAGGGTTTGTTGAAAATGCCGAAATAGTAAAGCTCTGGCTGAGCGAAGGCAAAGACTGCTCCGAGACAACCGCGGTGTAAGTCGTCCCAGGTGGCATCTCCAATCTCATGAGGGTATTAGGCGAGTCGACATATGGTCCGCGGTGGAGCGCCCCGTCGCTTAAAGACACTCTTTTCCCACCCGCTTTGAATACGTATATACTGATGAATCCCGATTCCTGGTCGTCTAGATCCGGGCTGTGAGAACAGTTGGGTCGTTGCTGGTGGTGTTCAATTGTTCTGAAGTGCTTTCCCAATAATAGCCAAACGGTACCTCCGAGGTCAGAGGAAACCGAGAATTGAGGGTTTTTGACAAAGCAGCCAGCTGCCCCTCTTCCACTTGAAAGGTCCCATGTAAAGTGGATATCTTCTTGGTACCTGAACAATTCTGGGTTCCAATTCAAATACAAATTCTCAAAATGTTGGAGGACACTCTCGCAGTCCATCCAGAAGGATCCCGGCGAGAAAGCTGGAGAAACAAGAGGGGGGTCTGCAAGTTCAAGCCCGTGGGTGGCGTCTCCCCCAGCCCACGGGTTCTTCACGAGCATCTGACGCCGCCCTTTGGACTCTTTCATGTCCAGAATGGCGTAGTCATGCTCGCTTACAAGCCCCAGCTCCTTCTGCTCTCTTTCGGTTAGATTCCCAGTGCCTATGGTCAACAGGACATCCCCACGATGGAAAGATTTGTAGAGACGGTGCCAAACTTGGTCGGAAGTCACATCTTCGTTATGGAGAAAGACCTGCTCAGGGATCCAGCCCGTCAGCACCCACAGGTCCGTGCCAGAATTGCTCCCGGGGAATTCATAACCCCCCCGGATTTTCAGGTATGCCTTTTCTACGAGGGCCGGCCACAGGAAATTAGGATTCTTTCGATCAATCATATACAGTGACCGGGATGTTTTTGATGACGGCAAGCGATCGTCGATGACTACCTTTCGGAAACATCCGTTGAAGTAGAAGCGAAATATGTACTTTCCAGAAGGCGAGGATTGAGAATTTTCCTGTCCATAAATAAAGGGATACACAGCTGGAAGAAGATTCTGCTCGTATCAGCCATTGATCCACGAAGCGATGACTTAGGTAACCCCAGCCTACCTTATCCAGACCCCGTTCTGATCTCGATGTTGTTGCGCAGAGGGAAGCAACAACAGAGCAGTCCGTTAGCACATCCTGTACGAGGTCCGTCTTACCGGCAACAGACATTACAGGGACAGACGTGTTGCCTTCACCATTCGAATGATTAGAGAGCAACTCATGGGGTCGTTTCCATCCTGCGAAAATATTTCTTTGCAGACCGGAGAGATGAAGGTCGGGTTTATCGCTGGTTATGATTAGAACAGGCAATCGGATCTCTAGAGTTTTAATCAAGATCACATGGACATACGTAAACAAATCATCGCCATCCTTCCTCTTGAACTCATCTGACGTTGGAGCCTTGGTCCAGGGCGGAAAGATAAAGCCATTCAACTTTGCCCCCTCTAGGAGGATAATCTCCTCGCGAGTAGCGAGTTTGCGTGTGGCTGTTGGGGGCTGTCTGCCCTGAATCTGTGCGGCTGATCGCCAATCTTTGGCTTCCTTGATTCTCTCGGCCCTCGTAAGCCACTCCTTACACTTCGCATCCAGTGCATGTTTATCTTTCTGGACGGAGGTCAGGGAGAGAGCCTTCATGTAGTTTTCCGCAGCGTCAATGGCGGCCTCGAGCGCCTGCGCCTGAGAGGTCGCCGTGGAGACATCGCGTTCAGCTTTCTAACTGCGCGTTAGTCAGAGGCACAACACGACTAGGAGTAGCCCCCAAGTAGGCCAAAGGAGCAATAAAGAAATCCAGATACCAGAGCGCGTGTAATTAAATACTTCTGAGTGGCGGCGCTAGGTCTAGAAGACATCCTGGGCCAAAAGGGGGATAGTCGGTGGATGAGCAGCCAGGAAGGGGGGTTCAATCACGCCGCAGTCAGCAAAGAGGGGATCTTTCCCCGCAACGGCTATCCAGGCCGTCCAACGCGTATCAAAGGACAGCGAGCAATCACACTAGAAAGTAGAACCGATACGGCTGGCCTTTCCGAAAGACTCCGTGGATAGGCCGGCCGGGAGGATAGGTCACACACCCGAGGCCAAGGCAGCACGTAACGCCCACGATTCCCCGGATTTAGGCGATGGTAGTCCGATCAAGAAACAAGGGTAGGGTAAGCCAATAAGATTTGGACCTGGGGGCTGTCTATGAGAGCCTAAATTATATGGGCGATGACGGGTCAGAACCGGGATAGCGCGATGGAAAACGAGTGGGAGGACGGAGGAATCAGGGAAGACTCTGGTGTCAGATGTCGAGGCGGTCGGTGAGTGGCTGGAGATGGAAGTCGCCATTCATTGATTTTGATTGCAGTTGTGGCCGAGTGAGTGGGCGTGTTTGGGTGGAACGGCCGGAGTCAGCGGGAGATGCTGGTCGCTCCCCAGGCCGATAAGCTGCCCTCCTGGACCTCGGTTCATTTCGTCATGCGCTGATTCAACCGCGCCGAGGTCACTATTCTGTAGGCGAATTCACCGGCCGTCTCCAGTATCGATCTCCCTCCAGCCGGTTTCTTTCCCTGTGTTCCCATCAGGCTTTTGGGCTGTCCTTTGCTCCGATAGAACGATCGCGTTGGACACTCCCTTTACCCCCCCTTTCCCACCGAATCTTGAGTGGTGACCTTCTCTTCGACTGAGTCTCTCCTCCCGGAATTATACCCAAGTAATTCCGCACGACTAGTACTCGGCTCCTCAGTCAGAAACGGGGTAGGACACGAGGATCCGGCAAATTCAAGACTGCCTTCCACACGATCTTTTCCTAAGGATTCACTTGTTCCTTGACCTGTCAATCTCTCACCCAAGGTTTTTTTCAATTAAAATACCCGAGGTGGTTTGCCTCATCTACAATAATGGCCGGTCAATCGAAGCCTGCGCTCTCGCCGTGGGGTAGCGCTGTTGCGGGCGCCACAGGTGCTGTTCTTGCGAACGCACTGGTGTATCCCCTTGATCTGTACGCACTTCCCCATCGGTAAATAGAGAAGCAGTAAGAAAAATCTAACACTTAATTATCACAATGCAGAGTCAAGACAAAGTTGCAGGTTCAGGTGAAGAAGTCCAGCGAATCGAAGGATGGAGAGCCCGGGGATCAGGAACACTATAAGTCAACTTGGGATGCGATCACGAAGATTGTTGACAAGGAGGGAGTTGAAGGACTATACTCTGGAATACCCGGGGCATTGATTGGCGTCGCTTCTACCAACTTTGCCTACTTCTACTGGTACAGTGTGGTCAGGACTATCTATATGGCGTCGAATCGTGTGCCCAAACCCCCGGGTACTGCGATCGAGCTTTCCCTTGGAGCTGTTGCCGGCGCTATCGCCCAGATCTTTACTATCCCCGTGGCCGTGATCACGGCACGCCAGCAGACGCAGCCAAAGAATGAGAGGAAGGGCTTGATCGAAACCGCTAAGGAGGTTGTGGACAGCGAAGACGGGTGGTCTGGTCTGTGGAGAGGTCTCAAGGCCAGCTTGATTCTTGTCGTCAATCCAGCCATCACTTATGGTGCCTACCAGCGCCTGAAGGACATCATTTACCCTGGGAAGAATAATCTCAGGCCCGCGGAAGCCTTCCGTACGTCCTGCCAACCCCTCTCCACCTCGCGCTATATATGCCCCGCATAGTAGAAGCTAATAGCTCTATAGTTCTCGGGGCCCTCTCTAAGGCCATGGCCACTATCGCCACTCAGCCCTTGATTGTTGCCAAGGTTGGTCTTCAGTCAAGGCCTCCCCCGGCTCGCAAGGGCAAGCCTTTCAAGACTTTCAGTGAGGTCATGCAATTCATCATTCAAAACGAGGGAGCCCTCTCCCTTTTCAAGGGCATTGGGCCTCAACTCGTCAAGGGTCTCCTTGTACAAGGTCTGCTGATGATGACAAAGGAAAGGTCAGTTCATTTCCCTCATCTCTGACTATACTTGCTGTATATCATTTGCTGATACTCCCTAGGATGGAACTCATATTCATTCTTCTTTTCGCATACCTGCGGAATATCAAAGAGAAAAAGCTGCGTAAGGCAGTCGATTCGGCTGCGTCCACAGCCAAGGCCAGCCTCCCAGTCACCCTAAAATAGACGTTTCCTTCTGCTTTCCTCGTCACTGGACTGCATTCCCTTGCTTTTATGTCCCCTCATTTTTTTTCCCTCTGATTTCGCTATTTTTCATGTGGCGCGTGGGTGTAGATCTTCGATTTTCTTCCGTCTTCATAAATGACGAAGACTTGGGTTTCCATATAAATCCTGTATATTTTTACCATGATGTATAGACCGTGTTGGTTCCTTAGGAATAGTACCAGGATAGACCTGCGCAACAAACCATGATTCTACAGGGGATATCCGTGGTAG
Source organism: Aspergillus conjunctus (assembly GCA_027569095.1). Classification (NCBI taxonomy): domain Eukaryota; kingdom Fungi; phylum Ascomycota; class Eurotiomycetes; order Eurotiales; family Aspergillaceae; genus Aspergillus; species Aspergillus conjunctus. Next base: position 28,609 of record JAPDEL010000036.1, on the reverse strand, counting down.
TGATTAGGGAAAGTAACTTGAATCGTAGGACAAAGAAGCCGTTTGAAGTCGTCATTCTCACTAGACTCAATACGATCAATCACGCTGATCGCATTGCTGAAGCTTTTAATCAGGGTCAGAAGACAAGTGCGGAGACGCCAGAGATATATATTTCTGACCGCCTGGCGTGTCCGCGTCTCCACTCGGCTTGAACGTGTCTTTGTGTACACCCCATAGATTCAACATAGAATTCTCCCATTGATATACACCACCACCATAAATACGACTTCACACCTCCCTCGGACATAATATTACGACCCAGTAAGAGCATGAGCCGTCATGCGATGGCCGCCATGGGCTTCCGATTCACAGCCCCCCACAGACACCAATTATGATCAACAGCAAAAACAGCAACAGCAAGAGGGCGCAAACAAAGCAGGCAAAGCCCTCGACTGGACAACGTTCATCGAACTAAGAACCATCATTCCGACAATAATCCTCACAACCGGGATCCTAAGTGCGCTGCATTTCCACCGAAGTTTTCTGCACCGATTTCCTGACGCACCCAATATCCCGCCGTCATATTTCCGACGCAGGAGCGTCTTCGGACAAGTCACCAGTGTCGGCGACGGGGATAATTTCAGGATATATCATACCCCCGGAGGAAGACTGGCCGGGTGGGGATGGTTACCATGGAAAAAGGTCCCGACCGTGAAGAAGGACCTGAAGGATAACACCGTATGACTACCTGGCCGCCTCTTTTCTGTCTTTTGACGTTTTTCACCCCCCTCTCCCATACTACACCAGCAATCCATCCTTAACCCACCTCTGTCAACCTGTGTGTGAACGTCTAGAACTGACAAATTGTTCCTGTGCTAGATTCACATCCGCCTAGCCGGAGTCGACGCCCCCGAACTCGCCCACTTTGGCCGCCCAGAGCAACCTTTCGCCCGCGAAGCCCACCAATGGCTCACCTCCTACCTCCTCAACCGTCACGTCCGCGCCTACGTCCACCGACCAGACCAGTACCAGCGTGCCGTAGCCACCGTGTACGTGCGCAAGGCTCTGGACCTCCCGATCCCGTTCCGTCGTCGCGATGTATCATATGAAATGTTACGGCGGGGGCTGGCGACGGTGTATGAGGCGAAATCGGGCGCAGAGTTTGGGGGGGAAGCCGCCGAGCGCAGATATCGGAAGGCGGAGTGGTGGGCGAAGCTTAGGGGGCTGGGGATGTGGAAGGGATTTCGGAGGAATACTGAGTGGGAGACTCCGAGAGAGTATAAGACGAGGATGGGGAAGGAGGATCAGACGAAGGAGGATAAGAAGTAGGGCAGACCTCGTTGGTATTACTTTTGGGGGAGCGGACTTGTATATTGATGCGCATGTGCTACGACTATATATTTGATATCCCGAATTCTGGTGATGATATAGAACCGTTTCTTTTCAGCATAACGGTTTTTATGAGAGCTGGACTGGAGGAAGGAAACTACCTAGGGTACGACGGATCCAATCGTTAAAATTGTGGTATTGGCTGTTCGCCAAAAGAAACCTGAAAGAATCCGTACCAATGCGCAACATGCCAACCGATCAATTATACCAGAAGGCAAGAAGGTATCGAACTGTGGTATATATATAAAAGTACAAACACCCTAGCAGAACTTTCGCTCGATCACCTCGAAAAGCTGTGGAGAAATCTCATCACTCGAATTGCCCTCGACGCGCCATAGGCAGCTCTTACTCCGATAATGGTCGAGCAATGCCCTGCTCGTTTCCTCGAATTTATGCAGTCGCTGCTTCCACGTATCGATCGAGTCGTCCTCCCTCTGGGTTAGGGGCTCTCCGGTGATGTCGTCCTTCCCTGGGACCTTTGGCGCATTGAACTGTGTATTATATACCCTCCCGGAAGGCTCGTGTACCCAGCGTGATGATATCCGAGACAGAATGATAGAGGGCGGTGTAACTAAGTGGACAACGAAATTGATAGGGACGAGATAATCCAGGCTTGAGGCCTGAGTAGCGGTGCGAGGGAAGCCGTCTAGGATAAATGATGCGGATGAGGAGATATCTGAGTTCGGCGCTTCTGAGAGCCAGCCTTTGGATCTGAATTCGGAGGAGATGAGGTTGAGGATCATGGAGTCAGGGACGAGGTTGCCTGCTTGTATTGTGGCTTCTGCCTCGAGGCCTGGAAGGGAACAGAAGAAGAACCGTTAGCTGTGTTGCGCTGTCCCGATTATCGCCGGGAGAGGCGCTCTAAGGCTATCATACCTAATGGGGTTTTCCTTCGAACGTTCTCTCGTAAAAGGTCCCCAGAGCTTATTGAAGCTAGCTGGGGAAATCTGGAGAGGAGTCTTTCTGTTTGGGTTCCTTTTCCTACGCCTGGCGCACCGATGAGGATAATTCGGGCAGCTTTCTTGAGCTGCCTTGTCGTCGTAAACGTCATTTGAGCAATATATTATATGTTATTAATCGTGAAGTTTCGGGATTGAGGCATTCGTCGGCCTTTGTCGAATCGCTAGGGCAAGAAAGGCACGAATCGGAAGTCGGAGAATTTGGCTATAAAATTTCCATTCTCTTCCGGGTGCTAAAGAAAAGCAATGAGGGGAAAGAAGCGATGTTAATAAAGACAGCTTTTTATCAATACCGATCTGCAGTAGTCGGCAGATCGCCGAGCTGATGCATCAATAATATCTGCAGCGCATCAAACCGGCCGGGGAACGGCGCTCGCGATTCCGTGGGGAGTATAGATGTTTACTTGTTTAGGAAGTCGGTGAGCGGAGATGGACCGGAGGCTTTTCCGGCCATGGAAGAAGAAAAAAACGTTGGGTCGGAGTTGGAAATATGAGGTTATTTACGGCAATGTTATACAGTGGAGCGTGAACTATAGGGATATACCGGGCGATGTAAGTCTGTATATGTATTTCCACTTCACATGCATGCCTTTGATCAGACCTGCCCCATGTCCTCAACTGCCTCAACGACATGCCCTGATTCTGTTGTTCCTCGGCTCCCAAGGGGCCAATCTAATACCGATTGGGGACGGATCACGTGGTTGAAAATGGGTTGCGCGTGCTCGGCGCGTGTCGCGTCGCGCGGGCGGTGATCATCATTGAAGTCAAAGTGTTTGTAGTCTCAACTCAGCAATCGGCAGATGAACACACAACGATTGCGCAGAACTCATCGCTTAACGCCAAAATGATCCGCCAGGAATTCCACAGGATTGACCCAAAGAGAAGGTCTACCCTCGATCATAAAAAGAAGCAGTTCGCAAATCCGATTTTCAAGCAACAGGACTATCCGCATCGGTTGAACTTCTACGAAACCCCTCCTACCGCCGAGATCACGCTCGAACAATTTGAACAATGGGCTATCGATAGATTGAGGAGTATGAATACTGATATCTCTATTTATGTGAACTTACTAACCGGCTTTCCAAGTCCTCGCGGAGATCGAGGCTTGCTCCTATCGAAATAAATCGGCCGCGGAGACAAAAGAACATCTCACACCCCTCATACAGAAGTTCCTCCCTCTTTCATCCAACACTTCGTCTTCGTCTGGTGCTGCAGATCCCAGGCTGAAAGGAGAACGCCAAAAAGACCACTACTCCCACTTTATCCTCCGATTGGCATTTTCGGCTACAGAAGACCTTCGCCGGCGGTTCGCAAGAGCAGAGACCATGCTTTTTCGGTTTCGATTTCAGGGAGATGATTCGCAAGAAAGAAGGGCATTTATTGAGAGTATCAATCTTGATTGGGAGCCCGTCAGTGATGAGGAGAGAAATGCACTCTCTGAAAACCTCCTGGCTGCGACGTCGGGTCTGCGCCGCGTAGACGAGGAATCTTGGTACAAGGTTGATTGGGAGAGAGTTCCAGAGCTTGTGGAGCGACGAACGGTTTTCCTGTCGAAGGGTAAGGCGTATGTTCCTGGGAGGGAACAGCTGAGTATGATCATTGCTGAATTTACTTCCCGCCTGGAGCGTGCCTTAGAGGTATGTTAGCAGTACTTCGGTGTGAGATGTGTTGGACCCAACTGATAATTATTAGCTCACGAGCCGGGCTCTGCCACGACTAGACGAGGATGATCGCCTTACTCCGATCCTCAACCACCTGTCGAAGAACTTCGGCAGCGCCGAGTCCGTGTACTCCGAGAGCGAAGGCTTCGTTGACGGTGCCCCGATCACGGCAAGCAACGTCGATCACCTTTCACAACATTTCCCGCTGTGTATGCGCAGTCTGCATATGTCGCTCCGCAAGAATAATCACCTGAAGCACTATGGTCGACTTCAATACACACTATTTCTCAAGGGCATTGGCCTATCTCTCGAAGAGTGTATCCTTTTCTGGCGCCAGTCCTTTAAGGGCTTCACTGACGACGAATTCAATTCCCGATACAAGTATAATATTCGCCATGCCTATGGCGACGTGGGCGGCGATGTTAATCGGAGAGGTCGGGGTTATCCACCTTATTCATGCCAGAAGATCCTCAATGATTCCAACCCTGGAGTTGGTCAAACCCACGGTTGTCCATACCGCCACTTCTCCGTCGATAATCTTATCAGTCTCCTCCAGTCTACTGGCGTTCATGACAAGGATGTGCTACGTGGGGTAAGGGAGGATGTCGAAAAGACTCGATACCATATTGCTTGCAACAGAGTGTTCGAGTGGGCGCACAAGACCGATATCAAGAGAGTCAAGGAAGATGGGACCTGGAGTCAAACCGATCTGGACACCATTGTTCACCCTAACACGTATTTCAAGCGCAGCTTTCTCCTCAAACAGACAGCTCGCTCGCAAAGAAATGCTTGAGATTCAGAATTTCGCCCAAACCGGTATACGAAGCCATGTCCATCTTCTGCATTTTACTTTCTCTCTTTTCTTTTCAGGACTAATTTATCACGAGGCGTTTCGGTTTGGAATACGGAAGGGACTCAATGGCCTGCATCTATTAGGTTTTCAACTTGTATAAATTTCCATCGGTAGATTTGAATTTCTGTGTCATATACATTTCGCGAAGCATCGATCTAGTCTGCAAACATAAAACGTCATTGGTAGAGCAGAAAAGCTTGTAACCACTGCTGATTCCCAGTTTATCCGAAAGGATCAGAATGACCTTTCAAAGCCAGGTGCCCAGCCATGGGTCGGGGTCAGTCTGCGCTCGACACAAAAAACAACTTCACCATGGAGAGAGATGGAAGTTGTCAATGGTATAATTGAAGTCGGCGTGGAAGAAATTTAGTAAAGAAGAGAAAAGAAGGGAAAAAAGTGTTGTGGAAGAATCGAATTTAAAGGACGCTAGCGTGCTTTACTACGGCCGCGCGTAGCGACCTGTAGCGCTGCAACCTGGCCTCAAACCGGCACCAGCTCCCACAACATCGCTGGAACTCCCCCCGCATTAGTCTCCGGACAACAACAACAGCTGTCTCTTCTTGAGTCGGTTTCTGCTCTACGGGGCTTTTCTGGATATAGATTGTGTGATCACGATAGAGTCTCTTGCCGCTTTGTTTTTGTTCCTCTAGACTTCCTACCACACAGGTTCCCGCAACCCACCCGCACAACATGGACTACGAGGCCCTGAAGGACCAATGGAGCGATATCGAGGATCGCGATGGAATCAGGCTGAGCTGGAATACGTTTCCAAGCTCTCGCATGGTCGGTCCTGCTGGATTCACCTCACTTTGGTCTCCAGCTAACTTGCAAACAGGAAGCATCGCGACTCGTCGTCCCTATTGGTGCCATCTACACCCCCCTCAAGGAGAAACCAGACGCCCCCCTTCTACAATATGAGCCAGTAACCTGCAAAGCGCCATGCCGCGCAGTTCTGAATCCATACGCGTACGACCCCATCGCTTTTTCGTGGTTAATTGGGCCCATGCTAACAGTACATAGCAATGTTGATGTTCGCGCCCGCATCTGGATCTGTCCCTTCTGCCTGATGCGCAATCCCCTTCCTCCGCACTATAAGGATATCACTGAGAGCACGATACCTCCCGAGCTTCACCCGCTGAGCACTACTATCGAATATCAACTTGCACGCCCCGCCCCTGCTCCTCCCATCTTCGTGTTCGTCGTCGATACCTGTCAGGAGGAAGACAGTCTGCAGGCCGTCAAGGACTCCTTGGTTTTGAGCTTGTCCTTGCTCCCACCCAATGCGTTGGTTGGTTTGATTACATTTGGTACAATGGTAGGAACTTTCCATCCATTCTGCGTTCACTGCTAGATAATTGGGACTAATTCATGGGTGCAGACGCAAGTCCACGAACTCGGATACAACGAGTGTGCCAAGTCGTACGTCTTCCGAGGCAGCAAAGATTACACTGCCAAACAGGTTCAGGAAATGCTAGGTCTCACATCAGGAGTGCGCCCAAACATGCCTCAACAACCTGCCCGTCCTCCTCTCGGCCCTGCCGCTCGATTCCTTCTCCCCGTTCAACAGGCCGAGTTCCAGATTACCAACATGCTTGAGCAATTGCAACGTGACCCATGGCCTGTTGCGAATGATAAGCGACCTCTTAGGTGCACAGGAGTAGCTCTAAGCGTTGCTGTGGGTCTGCTTGAATCTTCTTTCCAGAACGCAGGCGCCCGTATTATGACTTTCACCAGTGGTCCCGCCACCGAGGGCCCTGGCAATGTGGTTAGCCCCGAACTTAAAGAGCCAATCCGCTCTCACCACGATATTGACCGAGATAACATCAAGTATTACAAGAAGGCAGTGAAGGTGAGCGACAGTTGCCTAAAATTGGTTGTTTCTGACTATACTAACCGTCATAGTTCTATGATAACCTCGCTAAGCGTGCCGCTAACAACGGCCATGTCGTTGATATCTTTGCCGGCTGTCTGGACCAAGTTGGTCTGCTCGAAATGAAGAACCTTGCCAACTATACTGGTGGCCATATGCTTCTCACCGACGCTTTCACATCGTCGCAGTTCAAGCAGTCATTTATTCGGGTCTTTGATAAGGATGCGAACGATAACCTGTTGATGGGTTTCAATGCATCTCTTGAGGTTCTCACCACTAAAGAACTAAAGGTCACTGGCCTCATCGGCCATGCCGTTTCTCTGAACAAGAAGTCGAGCTCTGTGGGCGAGACAGAATGTGGTATCGGAAACACATGTGCCTGGAAGATGTGTGGAATCGACCCTTCTTCAAGTTATGGTGTCTATTTTGAGATTGCCAACCAGGGAGGTCCTGCAGCAGTGCAGCAAGGCCCTCAAAGAGGTATGATGCAGTTCTTGACGTACTACCAGCATTCTTCGGGCAATTTCCATCTTCGAGTCACCACCGTCGCCCGCAACCTGAGCGGCCCTGCTGGCGACCCCACCTTGGCTCAGTCTTTCGACCAGGAAGCTGCGGCCGTCCTCATGGCTCGTATCGCCGTGTTCAAGGCCGAAGTTGATGACGGTCCTGACGTTCTGAGGTGGGTTGACCGAATGCTCATCAGACTTTGCTCTCGATTTGCCGATTATCGAAAGGACGACCAAACATCGTTCCGCCTAGAGAAGAACTTCACACTCTACCCTCAGTTCATGTTCCATCTCCGCCGAAGCCAGTTCCTGCAGGTGTTTAATAACTCTCCTGATGAGACGGCTTTCTATCGACATGTCCTTAACCACGAAGATGTTGGCGATTCTCTCGTGATGATTCAGCCAACACTAGATTCATACTCCTTAGAACACGAGGGAAGCCAGCCTGTTCTGTTAGACTCAGCTTCCATCCAGCCTTCACACATCCTTCTGTTGGATACTTTCTTCCACATCCTTATCTTCCACGGGGAGACAATTGCCGAATGGAGAAAGGCAGGTTATCAAGACCAGGAGGGTTACGAGAACTTGAAGCAGCTTCTCGAGCAGCCCAAGGAAGACGCAAGGGTTCGTTATTTCTTTTCTAAGATGCTACGGGATTCAAGCTAACTATTTTTCACAACAGGAACTGATCGCTGACCGTTTCCCGTTGCCACGATTCATTGTTTGTGATGCCGGCGGCTCCCAAGCACGTTTCCTTCTGTCGAAGCTCAACCCATCGACCACGCACACAACTGGTGGGTATGGTGGAGGTGTGACGTCGCAAACTATTTTCACCGACGACGTTTCGCTACAGACATTCATGGACCATCTGATGAAGTAAGTTTTGACGTGGTCGAGAAGCCTTCCATATCTCTTGCTAACGAATACCACTAGGCTTGCGGTCTCAGGAACTAGCTAAATGTAACGAGGTAATGGCCATTACGAGAGCAAGGGGCGGTTTTACGTCGGTCCTCGGGTCGTTTGTATCTTTAGCGGTGATTTGATTTATTTTTTTTTTTTACCCGTTCGATATATCAAATATAGCAATTAGTATTATTAGATCCAATGAAGTGACTCGCTACCTTCTACTTAGCCCTTGTCAATCATGCATGTTCTAGGCTATCTATAAAATCATAGGGTTATGCCCTATTGACCTTTCCTGATTGGGCGGCTCGCTTAGCCCCTAGCCTGGGAGGTGCGGACCCATCCGAAATATCGTTAACTTCGGCGGTCTCTGAACTTTTCTTTTCTTCTTTGTACCAACCACCTCGACAAACTCACCAAGGACGATTGACAACCTTTCGCACTCGCCATGCGTAAGTATCATCTCCTTGGATATTCTCGTCCGGCGCACTAACATATAACCCATTGGGCAGCTCCTAAGTTCGATCCCAATGAGGTGAAGATCATGTAAGTTGCACATCTAATTCCTCCCTCTTTAACCAAACAAAATGTGAATGAAACTAACAACCGTCAACAGCCACCTCCGTGTGACTGGTGGTGAGGTCGGAGCCCAGTCTGCTCTGGCTCCTAAGATCGGTCCTCTCGGTCTCTCTCCCAAGAAGATCGGTGAAGATATTGCCAAGAACACTGGCGACTGGGTAGGCAATGGAAATTCATGAACATGAAATTGCAATGGGAAATGATTGCTGACCATGGATTTTCGAACAATGCAGAAAGGTCTCCGTGTCACTGTCAAGCTCACCATCCAGAACCGTCAGGCTGCGGTCTCCGTTGTGCCCTCTGCCTCTTCTCTGGTTATCAAGGCCCTGAAGGAGCCTCCTCGTGACCGCAAGAAGGAGAAGAACATCAAGCACACCAAGTCAATTGCCTTGGATGAAATCGTCGAGATTGCCCGCCAGATGCGCCACCGCTCTTTGGCTAAGGAGCTCAAGGGTACCGTCCTCGAGATCCTGGGTACTGCTTTCTCCGTCGGTTGCAAGGTCGATGGCCGCAGCCCCAAGGATGTCAGCGACGACATCAAGGCTGGAGAGATTGACGGTAAGCTAATCATGCCGTCCTTTTCTCGCATCAACTTTGGTTTGCTAATTAACTCAATAGTCCCCTCCGAGTAAATAATGATCGTGATTCCCATGGCGTTGGTCAATTTGTATTGGCATGCTAGTTACAGAATAGGATCATTTTGCCTTGGTGGCATAAACCAAAACAAAAAGAGATTACGATTCATGACTTTAGGATTCCCAATTTGTGTTCAATTTACGGTTTTTTTACTGAACACCCCCGTTCGATATATAAACATTTTCCTTGCTCTTCTCTTTTCTCAAAGTGCTCCATGGTTTGCTTGCTGCCCATGTGCAAGTGGGACCTTGGAGCACTTCAACCCCCCTGTCCTTTGCAACACTCTGGCTCTTACCGTTCCTTCCCGCCTTCGGGCCTGGATTGAACTTACTACATCGTGGTATAGGCTTATTTTACGCAAAGAAGATAAACTCTTTGACCCTCTACTCACCGCGGTATCTTTGCAAGAAGCTTCGCTTCTTTCTGTGGATACAGTGGTCCATTTCAAAGGTCGACATCCCTTGTAGTCAATAATGCTCTTTTACCTGGCTTAGAATGCCAGTGAGCCCAACAGTTAGCAAAAGTAGTCACAGACCCTAGCAGTAGTCAATCCAAAGATCACAAGATTTTCATTTAATATTGTTTCCTTGCAAGCGTGATGCAATTATCCCATCAGCGTGGCTTAGATATATGTTCTACATGCATTAGTGCGCTCCTTATCCCCTTTCCAAGGCACAAGGATATGCTGCAGGAAGAGCAAGGAATGGAAATTCATTTTCCATGTCACCATACCGTCGCGACTGGATCCCTGCACCGGTCGCTCGCTCGTGCGCTCCAACTCCCGTGGTTCGGTAGTCACCCCCAGAAAAAACAATCAAACTAAAAACCCGATGAAACACACTTGAAAATAAATCCTTGCCAGGTTTCAAGATGGTCGAGGATGATTCAACGGGCGCATGGGGGAGTTTTTTCGGCAATATACCTGGACTACCATGGGGTCAACGCAAGGTCATGAAGGGGGAGAGCCAAGCAGCACACCGAAGATTTCAAGATTCCACGTTCCCCACAGACCTTTGGATGATCAGCTTGCGACAGGTGGTTCCTGGTACAACGCGCCAAGACGCAGGCATCCCCTCCGTCAATAAATAGTTGATGGGAACGAGCATGCGTAAGTCAACTGAGGGTGATACATGTCGTGAGAGTGCTTGATATGCAAGTCTTTACATCCACCAACAGCGACTACCGAGCGGTAGATACGATTTAAGTAGAAAGTGCCTGAGAGTGCAAAGTGGACACTGAAGGGAGAGCCACATGAGTCACCCTATGACGATGATCATTGCTGCCAACATGTCATGGAGCAGAAAATCGTCACGACGATCACCCATTCCTTCGATCCATTTTCATGCGGAGAGTCGACTCGTCGCCCATTCCAGGATACCTATCAAGGCCAACAACTCCGCTGCTGTTTCCATATGACCACTTCATCAGTTCATAGATAGACCGACCGACCCCTCTCTCTCGGTCAATTTATATCCCTCCCCTGAAAAGGCTAAGTTTGCCGATCGCTATCGCTTGACCGCTCGTGATCGGTCCCAACGGCGCCGTTCCCGCGCCGCTCGTCAACTTCTCTTCTTTCTCTCAGTAGTCACGGACTCTCTATCTGTCTAGACTCAGTACACGGTCGGCTTATCTATTAGATGTTCTTGGGGCGGCTGGTTTCGAGGGAATCCTGCACAATCATCAACCAATTCGCAACTCGCAGGAACAGCCCAGGGACTCCTACTGGCTTGTCGGGAGGATTGGCTATGAAACGATGGCTGAATCGGCGGTATCTGAATGGATGGAAGAATGGTGGATGGAACCCGTGAAAACTAGGTTTAAATGACCCTCCACTGGATGGCGTGGATTTTGAGTTGGCCTGGGGTGGGAGCTGAATGTTGTTGTTTTTTTGATTCGTAGACTGATTTATTTTTATTTTTATCTTATTTTAATATCTAAAAATTATATTCGACATGATATTATATTGCTTGTGAACCAGGGATCATGCACAGGTTGCGTACTCTGGATAATGTCAATATGGGGTTTTTCTGCTGATAAATATTTTCATGATATTCTGTCCCAAGGAACAAAAAGCAAGGGGCAGACGTGGAGAAAAAAAAGAAATCACAATGTTGATCTCGTCTTCGAGCCGTCTATACCCTTCCTACATTCATTACTGACATACTACTCTGTAGGTACATACATAGTACACACAAACTTGGCCTCTCATAACAATGCTGGGCCTGCAGAAGCAGCGATTTGAACGCAATGCTCGCCGAGATCAAGTCATGGTCTACGTAGGAAAACTCGCCCTTTCTCCTCGACGACACTCATTATTTAGTTAGAGTATTATTTGTTCTTCCCCTTTTGGTATCACTTCTTTCCTTCTCCTCCGCTGGAGGATACATGCCAAAGGCCAGCTTGCAGTGTGGATGGTCACATTGGATCTAATTCTCGGGCGGTCTTGGGCTCCACCCTCCAAGCCCACCGAGAGTGCCAGATCGCCTTGATCACTGCGGGCGCCACTGGGGGCGTCTGGGAGCAATGGTCCACTGACGTTCGACAGGCTTGGAATTGTTGCAATGCTCAAGTGGCTAGCGGCGCTCCATCCCAGCCGTTGGATCGTACGCAGGACGTGTGGGACATGGGCCGTGATGGATTTTTTTTGTTCCTTTTTTAATTTTTTCTTTGTCTGATCTCCTGAACTTGCGGTGGCCGCATTTCCTGCATTATTTGATTTTTATTTTTATTTTTATTTTTTTCATCTTCAGATATCGAGCGTCATGATCGAGGCTCATCGGCCAGAAAGAAAGGGAACAGATCTTTCAGCTGCTCCTTCCATAATTCCTCACGTCTAGAGCCAGCACCATCCTGGCGCCTAAGCCACTCCGTCCCAGCGCCGTGCCCTCTCCGTCTGAGGCCAGCTACAGGACGCTACGACGACACCTGCGTCCAGCTAGTTCCCACCTCCCTCTGTTAGTCAGTCAGTAACCTGGATCCCCCCACTCCATCCGATGTTCATTGGCTCCACTCCCGCTGCTCCATTATCCACCTTTTTTCTTCCCATCCCATCTCGTCCATTCTCATCAATCAATCGTCATCCAACCATTCACCACTCCTCCTCGCAAGCTGCCCTCCGCCTCCTTCATCTTCATGGTGTTCGGTGTCCCAGCATCATCTCTACTCATGGATTACCCACGCTTACTGTTTCTTATTACTGATCACAGTCTTACCTCGAAGTGCGGCCAGCCAGGCACCTTTCCCACTAGTCCCGTCCCCCGAATCCCTATCCTGAGCCCCCCCACCCACCCCGAAAAAAGAAGGATCCGCCCTAGCACTAAATGGGAGCTAACAAGCCCTGTGGATGTCCACTCCAAACTACATGCTGTTTTCGTTGGAAAGCTCCGCTGTCTCTCACTCCTCCAAAAAACTTCTCCCCTCCATATCTAATCATCAATATTAGTGATTGATTGACAAGCATATCGCTTGGTTCCTCTTTTTTTTCGCCCCCTTCCTCCCGTTCTTTTGAGGTCCGGGTTAGGTTCTTTCAAGTTCTTGACCTTCTCGGAACTATCTCCAGGAGATTTGACTGGTATACTATCGATTTGCTTTATTCCCCCCTTACCCCAGACTTGAGCTCTTTTGGCCTGGCTCGTTTCCTTTCGCCTCACTAATCTTTTTTTACTTTTCCTCCCCCCCTTCCTCTCCGCTGGCCGTTGGATCATCTCCGCCCCAAACGAGCGCCCTGCGTCCATCTTCATCTGGGATTTTAGACACCTTTTTAGCCTTTCCCAATAAGAAACCAACACACCGGCACAAGCAAAAAAGAGGAATATATATAATATCTTTCACGGCAGAAAAAGAAAAGAAAAAGCAAAAAAAGCAAAGGATTATCAAAAAATAATAAAATACAAAAATAAAATAGAGCACCATTTTGATGATCAGCTAGTGGTGCCATGTTCAGCCTTTCTCCTCCACTATTGCTTCCCTGATCCGATCTTCGTCTTCCTTTGATTTGATTCGACTTGGCTACTCATTTCATTTCAGTTTTATTTTATTTTATTTTATTTTATTTCCATTTTTTTCCCTTCGAATATTATTATTGTATTTTATTAATATTCTTCGTCTTATTATTATCACACTTCCCATTTCTTACCCACTCATTATTATTATTCACTTCCCCCCCTTCTCCATCACTCTCTGCCTCTCTACCTACTCCCCTCCTCCTCCTCTCCTCCCTTCCTTCTCCTCCCGGGTACAGCATTTCTGCCAAGGACCGCCTTGTCTAAGGATCCGTTGATCGTGTGTAGCGGGCACCTGCGTCACTCCCGACTAGGGCTGTGACTTTCTTGATCCCTTTCCTCCCTTGCTTCGCTTTCCCCTCTCAGCAAATAACACCCCCCGCCAGAGCGGATCGTCTGCGTGTCTTTCACATCGTCTGGCATTTGGCGATTTCTTGGATGGTATCTAGGTTCCGCTCTCCATCGTCCTTCGACTTTCTCCGACACCCCCCTTCGCAGCTCTTCTTATCGATCCTTCCCGCTATTCCCTACTGTCAACCTCCCCCGCAATCAGCTTTCATGTCGAGCCCGGAGACAAGCCGTGGCGGGCTTTGCTGAGCGTTCCAGTGAGTCGGTTAGGCCCAGGATGAGGTGTCGGAAACGTTTCAAGGAGGATGCTTGTCGATAATCCAACTGTGAATGTGTGTCGACTCTTTTGACCGCTCTCAGCCTTGGGCCGTTGCCTGAACCTATTCGCGATCCCCCCCCCCCCCCCCACGCGAGTTTATTTTTTTGCTTCACGACTTCAGCTTTCTTTTTTTTTTCCCACTCGTCCTGAATCATTTAAATTTTTATTATTACCCTTTCCGATACTAGCTGTGAATTGTGGTGTGTCTGTTGCGGTGGGAAAACGGAACCAACCAGCAAAGGTGCCTGGGCGCCAAAATGTTGCCCTCTGTAGCACCATTCCCGCCAGTTCAACCTCACCACCACCTAAATCACTACCACGGTACTGAATCCGTCAACGATCCATACGGTTTAGATTCGTCATTTCCTACCACAATTCCTCGATACCAATCGAGCAAGAATGCTTTCCAATCAGTACCCCGGTCACGACTACAATATCCCCATCCGGCATCCACCTTGAAGAGTACCGCCGAGCACGCATTGAGAAGGAAAACCCCAAACGGCACACTCGCAGCAGGGTACGATGGTACACCTGGCGACACAACAATACAACCCCCGGCGACGAAACATATACTGGTTTCGCCTTTGGAATCGGGTCAATTAATATCACCTCAAACAGGTTTACCGATTGACCCTTGGCTCCAATCTACTTTGGATCAATCGTCATCCGCAAAGACTTTGAACTTCCCTCCGATGCACAAGACCGATTCTAACCGCGGTAATGGGGCTCTTGAGGACATGGCCCAGGGGTTAAATGGGACGAGTTGGGTCCGTTCGCTGAACTATACCCCCGGGGTCGACTCCGTGCTTAATCAAACGTTACCGATACAACCAGGCCAGCAGCGATTTTATTGGCACAATGGCGCCTACGTACCCACCGTTTTGCCTGCAACATTGCAACCGTGTGTTGGTCCCACAGCTTCAGCAGGGACTGGGCCGTATGGGCCGTACTGGCCCGATGGAGTGTATATTCCATATCGCCCAGCGGCTTTTCGAGAACCCCGCGTGAACTCATCATCTTCCTATCCGAAAACGATTACTCTTTCCGGCCCGCCTTTTTTCGATGCAGGACAGTCGTTCAACCGTGGCTCAGCATCCTCCACCCACCCTGAACTGGGGTTGGACTGGAATCTGAATCCCTCGGGCATCCTGAACCCTAATAATGTTTCCCTGAAGAATAACTTTCCCCCACGCCATTCGGAACAGAAACCCCTCGACCAATCCACCCAACGCGTACTACCATTTCATACTCGCCAAAGCAATTCAGGCTCTGGTTTCTCTACACGCCAGCCGACTCACGATGCCTTTCCCTCATGGTCAGGAAATTCTAGTACCAGTGGGCTTCAAAACCTGGGACCCTCTCCTAACACTCGTGCCGCAAATGTCGAATTCAAGGAGAAGGTCCTAGCTTGGGCCCACGGTGTCTATGTGGACCTACTCGCATCCATCCACCAGGCTCGTCGAAACAGTATTTCAAATGCCGGTCTCGACGGCCAGAGCCAGCGGTTCTTGAAACCGAGCATCTATCCTAAACCGCCACGCCAGCCAGGACTTGATTTCTCCCATTCGATTGCACGAGAGATTTCTCGCCATAATAGCTATCCCTCCACCCAGTATGACTCCTACACCTCTAAACCTCATATGTTGGGGAAACTAAGAAAGATTGAGCTTAATTCTAATTTTACTAGGAACTACCGCTATGAACGTCCCGCTGTTTCCCAGTTTCAACCCATGGCATCCGACACCCAGATGCTTGACAGACTGCGGCACACTGGGCGTTTGACGGCTTCGTCCGCTTCTCAACTTTCCGCCGGGCCGCTGAACGAGAACCTGACGGTAGTCAATGCGGTATCTTCTTTGGAAATGCTCTCGCATCTTTGTATGGAGAGCGGGTGGGAGTGGATTGATGGTATGCTTCTTGGGGGTTGCCTTGCGTATGGTCTCGGCGACTATAATAAAGCCCTGAGATGGTACTCAAGGATTATTGCTCGGGATGCAACGTAAGTGCTAAATTGGCAACTTGGATTTAAAAGTATTCTTGAAACATAACTGACTCTCGGTAGGCATGTGGAAGCAATCTCCAACCTGGCAGCGACACTTTTGGCCCTGGATCGCCGAGAGGAGGCATTGCAGCATTGGCTTCGTGCCGTGAAACTTAGACCAAGCTTTTTCGAAGCGGTGGAGCACCTGATTGGTCTTCTGTGCAGCAATCATCGTGGAAAGGAGGCTGTGAATATCATCGATTATGTGCAGAACTCACTTCGGTTCCCTAAAAACGGTGATTGTTTCGCAACTGACGAGCATGCGAGCGAACCGGAGAGCGATGCAGAAAGCCGGGCGTCGAGCGCCTCCGACCCAGGATCATATGAGAGAGCTGCGTTTGATTACGAGGAAGATTTTGGGCGGTCTACCTTCGTCAAGAATGGCTCGGGAGACGCGAGCGACTCTGGATATGGCTCGAGCGGCTACGCCATTCCTGGCTGTGATAATGGAAGAATGCTCGCACTCGTGCATGCTAAGGGAAATATGCTCTACGCACTTGGGGACAATGCCGCAGCCGCAGCAGCCTTTGAGGATGGCATCTTGATCAGTGCTGGGCGAAGACGACATGGAATCCAGAGCCTAATAAAACAGATTTTTGCCGCCTTTTCTTACGGGTCACACTCTGGGTATCCCACACCAGCGCAAAACGTCCCGCAAGAAACTATACTCTTGTATCCTGACAAAGCTCTCCAGACGTCGAAATTAGTTTTTGCGCCCTGTGGAACGCCACCGGGAATCAAATACGTGCCTGAGGGTCTAGCAAGGAAAGCGGCCATCTCTACCACAAGCAATTCGTTGCTTTCGCTGGCAAAGATATACCAGGATGGCATGTCTAATGTCTCCAATAGCGGCGTTCCGAGAACTACACCGGGTGTTCGGGATATTCTCGCGCTATATTACCTATCTCTTTCTCTTCAGCCCAGCCCGTCTACAGCGAACAACGTTGGGATCTTGCTTGCTGGTATCCAGAACAATGCACCCGGGAAGAACCTCCCTCGCTCAAGTGGCGCGATTCAGCATCCAGATATACCTGGCGTGGTCCCCGGTACCGGAATCTCTCTGGCTTTGGCCTATTACAACTACGGTTTACATTTGGATGCGCGCCATGCCCATCTTTATACTAACTTGGGAAGTTTACTGAAGGACATTGGTCAGCTCCAAGCAGCAATTCGAATGTATGAACAGGCAGTTCAGTGCGATAATAACTTCGATATTGCCCTCGCGAACCTAGCAAATGCAGTCAAAGACGCAGGGCGGGTGAATGATGCCATCTCGTACTACAAGCGCGCTGTGAAAGTGAATCCAGAATTTGCAGAGGCAGTTTGTGGTCTGGCTAATGCGCTTAACTCCGTGTGCAACTGGATGGGTCGCGGTGGGGTTGCCAACGGGTCTGGCTTCCGCGACCGGTGGCACGTTGATGATCAGGGGATGCTTCGCGATTCGTACGGTCTTGAAACAGGTAGCGGTTGGATCAAACGTGTGGTTGATATTGTGGATCGACAACTCAAAGAAGGTGAAAGCTGGGGTCGTGGGCTTCTAACCCCCAACGTAATCGAACAATTGTGTGCCCAGCTGGCTCCAGCACTGGAAAGGCGCCGTGGCTCAGCCTCGAAAACTTTGGCTGCCATTCTTCACTCTTGGTCAGGGCAGAGATGGGAAGGTTCTCGGATCGTCCGACTCGTGGAGCGAGCGATCAGGTCGCTTACTTGGCAGTGGTACCAGGATCGATACATCTATGGCAAGGATTATCCTCCATCAAAATATCGGCGACCCCAGCTCCCCGGTGGTTTGGCGGCTCCAAACGCACCAACCGTCCTACCGTTTCACACCTTCACCTGCCCGCTCTCTGCAAAGCAGATCCGCCAAATCTCTCAGCGAAACGGACTCCGTATATCTTGTTCTACCCTGCGGTCCCCGTGGCTCCCAGCTACGGTTTACCCGCCGCCGCCACCTCCAAACCCCTTCCTCAAAGTCGGGTATGTGTCATCTGATTTTAACAACCATCCTCTCGCTCACTTGATGCAATCTGTGTTTGGACTCCACAACCCGTCCAGAGTGAAGGCGTACTGCTACGCTACCACATCCAGCGACAAGTCAATTCATCGGCAGCAGATAGAAAGGGAGGCGCCAATGTTCCACGACGCCAGTGGATGGCCAGTTGACCGACTTGTCAAACAGATTGTTAATGATGGCATTCATATTCTTATCAATCTCAACGGCTATACACGAGGCGCTCGGAATGAGGTGTTTGCTGCTCGGCCTGCTCCCATTCACATGTCTTTCATGGGGTTCGCCGGTACCTTGGGAGCTGAATGGTGTGACTATATTCTCGCGGACAAATTATCGATACCTCTCGAAACCCTTAGCCCTGGTTACCGTACAACGCGGATTGAGGATCGACTTCTAGAAGAAGATCATGGCGAGGATGTCGAAAATTGGGTCTACGGGGAGAAGATTGTCTTCACCCAGGATACCTTCTTCTGCTGTGATCATCGTCAGAGCGCCCCCGATGCGAAAGATCCGTATGTTCCTTGGGAACAGGAGCAAGTGAGACGCTGGAAGATGCGAAAGGAGTTGTTTCCAAACCTTAGCGACGATACCATCATTCTTGGGAATTTCAACCAGCTGTATAAGGTGGGTTTTCTAAAAGTATGCCAAGCCAATAAAGTACGAATTGCTGACAGTATGTCTCCTAGATTGAACCGACCACCTTCCGAACCTGGCTCCGGATCCTAGCAAGAACTCCTCAAGCTGTCCTTTGGCTTCTCCGCTTCCCAGACCTCGGGGAGCAAAACCTGCGGGAAACCGCCGTGGCTTGGGCCGGAGAGGAAACCGCATCTCGGATCATCTTTACCGATGTGGCCCCTAAAAACACACACATCTCGAGAGCGAAAATCGTGGATTTGTTCCTCGATACGCCGGAGTGCAACGCACACACCACCGCGACGGATGTCCTATGGAGTGGAACTCCACTCCTGACATTCCCTCGGTACAAATATAAAATGTGCTCTCGCATGGCGAGTAGCATCCTAAAAAGCGCTCTACCGAACTCTGCCACTGGCCAAAAGGCACGAGACGAGCTAACAGCGGTCTCCGACGAAGATTATGAAAACAAAGCCAGCAGCCTGTGCCGCAGCCTCCACTACGAACTCGGAGGAGAAGGCCGTGCACGGGGCAGACTATCAGATCTCCGAAAGATGCTCTTCGAGGAGCGCTGGCGAAGCTCGCTCTTCGATACCGCCCGCTGGGTTCGGGATTTGGAAGATGCCTACGATCAAGTCTGGAGTAGATGGGTGAATGGCGAAGAAGGCGATATATGTTTATGATGGATGCTTCACAACAGATTTTATTTATACCCCCATGAGCATTGATTTATTTTCTCCCGTTTTTGTGCCTATTTTTTTTTTTTTTTTCTGTTATATGTAAGGTCTACAGTTTTGCGAGCTCTCTTTTTTTTTCAGTCTGTTGAAAGGCAAAGAAGGGCGGGGACTAGGACGCCATGTTTATTCCCATATAATCCTGTATGTAAGGATTGTATATTTTTGCATACTGGCGTTTGGATGTGTCGAGGGTATCAATCACTAATAATGTGGTTTACCCCTCCCCCTGTGACATGCTACGAATGGGATTTCTATCGTGCCAGCAGCGGATTTGGGTTTTGGGGTTTTATTTCTATTCTGGAACGACGATCATGATGATTGGTATATCGGTATCTCTTGACATAGGCGTTGGGGAACAGGACTAGATAGTCTATCTATCTTAGGGACTCTCTTAATGCGATGAGTTGGATGATACATCCTGCTCGCTTGAAACCTTGTATTTGGGTGGTCTCGGATACTTCTCTGGATGTAGAGATCTATATATATATATGTCAAGAACGGACACACCCCGAGCCATCAGGTGTCGAGGGCGGTATATGAGCTTTTTTTGAGACAATGTTCAATGTATTACCTTTAATTAATATGAAATGGTATCATAATATCTATATTAGTGGGGATCTGTGAAGTTTCTGGGCGTTTAGGTACCTGGTCGCCATCCCAGTAAAACAAAGACATGAGGAAAAAATGACGAGCTTTGACTATGTTCGTGACTTGAAAAGAAAAGGGGAGAAAAAAAAAAAAAAAAAAAAAGGGCTCTCCGTATCCTTCGAGGGAATCAACCTTCTAGCTAAACATATCCTCAGCCCTTCGCCGTGGACCTCCCCGACCCTCAATTTTGTCAGAAAACAGCTCCTTGCCCGCATTAGAGCCATACTTGGATGGAAACAGCTCGCGGACCGAAGCACCTCCTCGTCCCTTGATCGAGATACCATTCTCTGCAGCACCTCGGATCGCGAAGCCTTGGTCCTGCCCGGCTGCACCGCGGATGTTGACCCCAGTCGTAGCACCACCAGTCCCCTTCGAGCCAGGGAACAGCTCAACACCCCGGTTGTGCCGCTTGGAACTCTCCTGCGCGCCGTCCACCAGAGGGATCGAGATGCGTCTCGCGAACAAGTCGGCCGTCTCGTCCGCTGCATCGATCGCATCAGACCGACGGTGGTTACTCTGCTTGTTGGGGAAGAGCTCCTTCTTCAGGTAACTATCGGCCGTCTTATTCGGGAACAGCTCCCTCGCGTTGGCGCCGCCCTCGTCCGCAGACGATGAGGGGAACAGCTCCCGGCCTTCATTCCGTCGGGTGGGAGGTGGCGTGCGCTCGCGGAATCGTCGTCGCGCTGATTCCTGTCGGTCATCCGCGTACCCGCCCTCCATCATCAATGTATCCCGACCGGGCGACGCACTGCGGTTCCGGAGGAGTCGTCCGGACGATCGCGCCCCTTCATCCGCCGCGAACAAGTCCATGCCATCCCGATCATCGCGTCTCCTCCTGCCCCGCCCGCCATCCGGCCGACGGTCATCATCCGCCGTCGCCCTCGGCGCATCGTCATACATACTCGCCGTGATGGACTCCTCGTTATCGCGATCCCGTCGGCGTCGCAGCTCCCGCCCATCGAACCGCCTCCGTCGATAATCCCCATCCCCCGCATCCCCTGCGCCGCCACCGCCACCGCCGCGCCGACGGTCGGCCTCCAGTTCCCGCCTCAGCCTCTCCCGCGGATCATGCTCCGGATGCATCAGATAGAACCGACTGGCCTCGTGCGCGCGCGGCTTCTTCCTATCCGCCTTGACCGCCGAGCGCACCTGCAGCACCGAGTCCGGATGCGAGGCCAGTCCCTTCGCAGAACGCAGCCGCAACGCCGGGATAGCATCCAACCCGCCACCGGCCACGGCGATATCGATCCCACCATCGTCATTCTCAGCCTCATTCGCGTGCGTCAGGGCGGCGAGAGCCTGCAGCCCGATCTCGGGGGTGGAATACACGATGTTGGCGGAGGTGTCGTCGATCCATTCAATGCGGGCGGGTTGCTCGTGGGGGTAGTGCGTGATGGCGAATTGCTTGATGTTTTCGGTGGTGAGTTCGTCGACGCCGCGGATGTGCACTTTTTCGGATTGCGTTTCAGCGGTTTGGGGGTCAAGGATTGTTCCGTCCGAGGCGGTGGTTGGGGGGAGAAATGGCTGTTGCTGGTCCTGGAACTTGGGGTTTAATTTCTTTTTTTCCCTCCTTTTGAGATTTAGGGAGGGAAGAGGAGCGAAAACTTACTGTTTCAATGGCTTCGGGCTCTGGGAGGGGACCTAGGTCAAGATCCATGTCTATATACATTCCTTCCGTGGAGGTGTCCATGGTGGTTGGTGGTCTTTGGGGGTGTTGAGAGGGCTGTCTTGGGGAACCTCCAATGTTTTTTTTTTTTTTGAGGAGAGGAGACGCAGAGAAAGGAGGTGCGTGGGTAGAATCGAATTAATTGAAAGCTTCAGGTAAGGAAAAAAACAAGGGTGGATGGGGAGGTGAGGGAAGAGAGAGAGAGGGCGAGAAGTAAGTGAGAGAAGTTGAAGTTGGAAGCCGAATTCACGACTTCACCGCCCGCTCCGACTGATCTCATCTGCATCGCATCTCAGCCTCACCTCAGCTCTCCGCTTCTTTCTTACTGTATGCTCTAATTTTATCAATTCACGTCTATTTGAATGTTTTCTAATTTCTGATCTTTGCTATCCTATGATCATTGGATGAGTTGTTTCGAATCAACCATGATTTGTGCCTTTAGTTCTTCTCCCTATTCTCCTCCTCCGGCATCCCCGCATCATACACGTTGACCTCGTGTTGGGCAAACTTCCTCGCGGGCACTTTCTCATGGAACATGACCGCCAACTCGTCATACGTCCTACCACGACACTCCGGTAGCCGAAAGTACGCCCAGAGCGTGGTCAGCGCCGCCGTGCCGAACCAGAAATACGCCGTTTTCCCCTTCAGATTCGCCTCCGTCGGGTTGATCAGGTACGGCTCGATAATGTTGGCGATAATCTGGGTGATGTTGTAGGTGTTGCGCGCGAGGCACACCGACTTCGCCCGCAGCTGGACCGACGACGTCTCGGAGATGATCGTAAACGTGATCGGCCCCAGGGTGGTCGAGTAGATGAAGAGCCAGACGAGACAGAGCGCAGCCTGACCCCATTTCGCGCTGCCCGAGTTCGACGCCGACGCAATCACGCCGACAATCAGGAGGATGCCCGTGAGCGTCGCGATCCCGGAAACGTAGAGCGTGCGACGGCCGAACCGCTCGAGCAGGAACCACGAGAGCACCGTGCCGATGAAGGAGATGGCCGTGCCGCCGATGGCGATCTGGTATGCGTTGTCGGTGCTGATGCCGGCCTGCACGAAGAAGTAGGTTGGGCTGTAGGCGAACGCGGACCCGGACAGGACCTGGCCGGCAAAAGTCATGCAGACGATCTCGGTGCGCCGGCGGTCGATGCCGCGGAAGCAGTCCCAGTAGGTGGAGCCGGATTCGGTCTTGCGTTCGATCTCGAGGGTGTGCAGGATCTGCGCGAGGGTGTTCTGGTGGGCCTCGTGGTCAAGGGTGTCGAGTTTGGAGAGAGAGGCGTAGACCTCGTCGATGCGGTTGTTCCGGGCCAGCCACCAGGGGGATTCGGGGGCGAAGAGAATCAGAATGAACAGGGCCACGGGCCAGACCCACTGCAGGGCGTATGCGATGCGGTAGGACCACTCGTTGTCGATTTTGAGGAGGCCGTAGAGGGCCCCTGCTGCGATGAACTGTCCGATTGCCCAGCAGAGGTTCACGTAGCAGGTGAGGTACCCGCGGAGCGCGAGCGGGCAAACCTCCGACGCATAGGCGGGTCCTGTCGTTGCGAAGATGCCCCAGGTCAGACCGCATAGGACTTGCCCAGCCAGCAGCACCGGGGCGGATTTGGCGAAGAACAGAATGAAGATGAACCAGTTCATGAAGAAGAGGGAGCTCAGCAGGACCTTCTTGTACCCGAATCGGGCAGAGAGGTAGCCGTTCAGGAACCCGCCGATGACAATACCGGCGTTGGCCCCGTTGCTGAGACCTGCCTGCCATGGCCCGGTGACTTCATAACTATCCGCTTCCGGTCGGTATTCGCCGAATCGCTGCTGGAAGGCTGGGTACGAGAAGAACTGATAGATGAGTCCTGGAGCGGTCAGCAAGGAAAACGGGTGATCAGCCGGGGGATTATATAGACTGGCGGTCGACATACCGACATCATAGCCCTCCATGATAATGGTCAGCGAGATGGCTGCAGACCACAGCGCCGCCTTGTAGTTGTGTCTTAGGGCCTCCCAGACCGTTGCCTGATGCTCCGCCGCCGACGCCTGCTGGGCAGCCTTGGTGGTCAGAGTATCAGACGAGTGCTCGATATGAGCGTTCTCCTCCTTGGAGGTATCCTTCTCGATTTCCATTTCTGCTTCGTCTTTACTTCACGGTATTGTTCACTTGACAAAAAAAGACCACGCGTCTCATCAAGGGGATTCCAGTCGCTTTAAATCCTCGTTGCCAATCCAATCCCCCCGGTCTCAACAAGAGGCACAGGAGCATCGCCCGCATCTCCATTTTTCCCCAGGTTCCGTCTTGAGATCCACTTTTGCAGCTTTAGGCTTCTCCGCATCCAGTGTCTGGTAGGCTCCCGGTTTCCTTGTAGGATTTCTGGGTATATGGGGTAAGGCGATGTGGATTTCCAATTCATCCAGGCCTTGGTAGTCGGATTTCTTTTAGTTAGTTAGTTAGTTACCTGGTGAGTCTTTGTCAGCTCGTAGTGGCAAAGAATCGTTCTACGTTTGAAGAAGACGCGGACTGATCTCAGTTGTCGTGTCGGGGTTCAAGGCAATTGGGGTGGCTTCCGGTCAGTCAATGTGTGTAGAGTATATAGGGTGGTCTTTTATCTACTATCCCTCAAGAACCACAATTATAATATATAAGACAGGGGTGGAATATGTCAATCCAACTAATTATCCAGAACTCTCCCGGTCGTCAACTCGTCGTCCACTCCTTCTTCTCCAACTCTTCCTTTCGTCCCACGATTTAGGCTATTTCGTCTTCTGGCCCCCGGCTAAATTTCCCAACCAACATCCTCAACTCTTTGTCTTCTGTCATTTTCCTTGTCCCACGAGGAGAAACCCCCCGCCCCCACCGCGATTGGATGCAGCTGCAGCGCGCACCGGCTGAATTGAGCTGGACCATGGCATTAATTGGAGACAAGCCCGTCTTCCGGTGGGGGTGAGGAGAGAATGCTGTGACACAACTGCTCGAAGTTCTGAGCTGGCCAGGTTGGGGGGGGGGGGGGGGGGGGGTTCGAAGGTGGTTAATTGCTCCTTGCCATCTCCCGTCGATTTCTTTATTTATTTATTGGATTATCTTCATTCTCAATGAACGCTCTTCACACACTCCCATCCAGCTGCGAAAGAGAAGAGAAAACCACTCCATTCTCACACTTGCCCTCTCGGAATTAATCCCCCCTCCTGAAACCCGAAACCTCCACAATGCTTTACGCCGAAGGAGACAAGCTCGTTTTCCGCTTCGACGACCATATACTCTGGATAGAGCCATGGGGCCCCAACGCCTTCCGCGTCCGAGCCACTAAGCTCTCCTCCATGCCCACAGAAGACTGGGCTCTCTCCTCAAAGCCAGCCCCCACAAGCACACCCACCATCGAAACCCCCCCGGGCAAAGAAGCCACCATCACCAACGGCAAGATCCAAGCCGTCGTCACCCAACGCGGGAAGGTCGTGATCTACGACTCAAAGGGCAACAAACTCCTCGAAGAGTATGCCCGCCATCGTCGCGACCTGACCGATCCGAAATGCAGCGCATTAGAGGTCGAGGCGCGCGAGCTACGCCCGGTCCCGGGGAGGAGCGATTTCCACCTGACGATGCGATTCGAGTCCG
Organism: Aspergillus conjunctus; assembly: GCA_027569095.1. Classification (NCBI taxonomy): domain Eukaryota; kingdom Fungi; phylum Ascomycota; class Eurotiomycetes; order Eurotiales; family Aspergillaceae; genus Aspergillus; species Aspergillus conjunctus. The sequence goes on along the minus strand of JAPDEL010000036.1, from coordinate 3,275 downwards.
TCGACCCCAAGGAAAAGATCTTCGGCATGGGCCAGTACCAACAACCGTCGCTAAACCTCAAGGGCACGGATATCGAGCTCGCCCATCGCAACTCCCAGGCCAGTGTCCCCTTTGCCCTGTCGTCGCTCGGGTATGGCTTCCTCTGGAACAACCCGGGGATCGGAAGAGCGGTGCTAGGCACGAACACGATGAGCTTCGAGGCATATTCAACCAAGGCGCTGGATTACTGGGCTGTCGCGGGCGATAGCCCGGCTGAGATTGAGGAGGCCTATGCCGCTGTGACGGGATACGTCCCCATGATGCCGGAATATGGGCTGGGGTTCTGGCAGTGCAAGCTCCGATACTGGAATCAGGAACAGGTGTTGAACGTCGCGAGGGAGTACAAGCGACGCAACGTCCCACTGGACTTGATCGTGGTCGATTTCTTCCATTGGAAGTACCAAGGGGAGTGGAAGTTTGATCCCGAATTCTGGCCGGATCCTGGTAGGTTGTCATTCTTCCTAAACAAGACAGTTGAAAATAAGGTTACTGACCTCTGCGGTAGACGCCATGGTCAAGGAGCTCAAGGAGATGAACGTCGAGCTCATGGTCTCAATCTGGCCTACCGTGGAGAACAACTCGGAGAATTTCCCCGAGATGCTCGAACGCGGGCTTCTCATCCGCCATGACCGCGGCCTCCGCATCGCCATGCAATGCGACGGAGATATCACGCATTTCGACGCGACCAACCCCGAGGCCCGTGAGTTCATCTGGTCCCGAGCCAAGCAGAACTACTACGACAAGGGCATCAAGGTCTTCTGGCTCGACGAGGCCGAACCGGAGTACTCCATCTACGACTTCGACCTCTTCCGCTACCACGCCGGCAGCAACGTGGCGATCGGAAACATCTACCCGCGCGAGTACGCGCGGGCCTTCTACGAGGGCATGGCCGCGGAGGGGCAAACGAACATCGTGAACCTCCTCCGATGCGCGTGGGCCGGCAGCCAGAAATACGGCGCGCTGGTCTGGAGCGGCGACATCGCGTCGTCCTGGAGCTCGTACCGGAACCAGCTGTCCGCCGGCCTGAACATGGGGCTGGCCGGCATCCCCTGGTGGACGACGGACATCGGGGGCTTCCACGGGGGCAACCCGGACGACCCTGCGTTCCGGGAGCTCTTCACGCGGTGGTTCCAATGGGGCGCGTTCTGCCCCGTGATGCGCCTGCACGGCGACCGGGAGCCCAAGCCGGAGGGCCAGCCCACGGCCTCCGGCGCCGACAACGAGATCTGGTCGTACGGCGAGGAGGTCTACGAGATCTGCAAGAAGTACATTGGCATCCGGGAGGAGCTGCGCGAGTACACGCGGGGTCTGATGCAAGAGGCGCACGAGAAGGGCACCCCCGTCATCCGGACCTTGTTCTACGAGTTCCCCGACGATCGCAGGGCGTGGGAGGTGGACACGGAGTATCTTTACGGATCCAAGTACCTCGTGGCACCCGTTCTGGCCGCGGGTCAGCGGAAGATCTCTGTCTATTTGCCATCGGGGGCCTCGTGGAAACTCTGGGGGGGTGATGAGGCGGCCAAAACCCACGAGGGAGGGCAGGAAATCGAGGTCGATTGCCCGATCGAGACAATGCCGGTCTTTGTGAGAGTATAATGATCGATCGATCTACAGATCGGGAGGGGGGATGGGCGCTGAATCAAAAGGGAAGAAAACAAAAAAAAAAAAAGAGTGCAGAGAAACAGAGTTTTTTTTTTCCCTCCTTCCTTCCTGCCCCCCCTTTTACAACCATCTTTCTCTCACTCAAGAGGGGAAGCAGAAGAGAAACAATAATGCAACTCGTCCAGATGTAACTGCATCCATCCATCCCCGGGAAGTGGAGATTCACCGTTCACCCTCTAGGTATAGACTAGGAAAAAAAGAAAAAAAAAAGACAATTTAGACTTAATGGCCAAAGCTCCAAGGTTATGGTTACTATTATTATTCTCAGCAGAAGCAAAACTCATGCTTTGTATACAACTTGCCTTTTTTTTTCCCCCAACCCCACACCTCCGTTCAAAAGAGAAGGAACCTCACAGCAAAAGCAAAGAAAGCAAATCAATAGTTTCTGCATAATCTCAAATTCACTCTGCACAAAGCAAGGTATCATACCGGGATTATGGATCTTTGTTCCCTGTTTTTGACTTTGTCCTCTCCTCGAGCTATCACTTTTTGTTTGGAATCTTACAGTCGGGCCATCCATCCGTCCATTCATCCGTCCAACGAGTTGGAGAATAAGCCGGGAGCATCCCGGAACGTTTAACACACAGCAAGAATCCTTTTTGCTAGGAGCACCACGGTGGCAAGGTCACAAAGTCCCTAGTAGTAAGTTTTACGTCTTCGTTTTTCATCATCAAGTTTCAAACCCTCCGGCAATGAGCCAAATTGGGTAATTGGGTAATTGACGCCCCGTAGGCCTTTTTGCTTTTTAAGCTTTAGCTTAAGCATATCCAAGTGGTCATTTTGACGAAGTAGGCCCAGCTACAGGCGAGAGAGAAGCATTTGGGTTGTGATGACCAATGTAATTGCGAGAGAGAGAGAAAAAAAAAAAAAAAAAAAAAAGAAATTGGGACAAGAATGTGTGGGTGACTGGTCTTCCTGGTTTCTGATCTCTCAAGTGTCAAAGGATGAATAGGTTTGTTCGTTGAGGATGGGGCCCCAACACCTAATCAGATGGTCTTGCCTGTTGTGACTTGCCGGCGCCGAGCCCGTGGTTTGAATTGAGGGGCGGACTGACCTAATGGGAGTCATGGCACTGTCCATCATGGATCTTTATGGCTGTTGGCCCCTCTCCGTGCCGTCTTGTGGGCGAGTCTTTGGCTCCTTACACCGTTTGACCTTGGTTCATCGGAGGAGGCAAAGAGCGGAGAACTAGGAGGGGAGTTTCAAGAACAAGGAGTTCGTGATGGAGTCTGTTTTCTAGAAGGATTAGCTGGCCCCTCTCGGCAAGTTAATGAAAATATTGTGTGGAATTGTGTTCGGAGGACTCAAAAGTAGATATAGATGCAGAGGTGTGATGTAATCCAGCATCACTCTTTTGAGCAGTTTTTTTTTTTTTTTTTTTTTTTTTTTTGGGGGGGGGGGGGGGGGGGGGGGGGGGGGGGGGGGGGTTGGAGGGGGGGGGGGGGGTTGGGGGGGGGGGGGGGGATTAAAAAGAGTCGGGGCGGGGCCTCGGCGCGCCGGGGGGGGTGGGGGGGGGGGGGGGGGGGAGGTGGGGAGGGGGGGGGGGGGGGGGGGGGGGGGGGGGGGGGGGGGGG